>JAXIVJ010009167.1:0-52226 GCA_036785665.1 Chirona hameri
CCGCTATCCGCGAAAAACCTGAGGGTGTGTGTCTACTTCCCCCCCCCCCCCCCCCCCCGTCACGGCGCTGGTTAAAATATAGGGATGATGTGAGCATGCAGCCAGGTGTTAGGGTATTCATGTGAAGTAAAAAAAAATGACCCCAGCTCTGCTAGGGTCAATTTTGTATGTGCCAGTTTTGGTCGGGGCCACTCAAAGCACTTTTACCACCCCTGCTGAGGTCATTCGTAATTTTCTTCCATAACTTGTTTACCGAACCAGTAAGGCGACGTAGCTGGCGATGAACGAGCGAACGCGAAGGAAATGTATGGTGAATTTCAACTCGATCAGGGAAGTAGTTTCTGAGATATAAATACGTGGTGCACACGTGCGCACGTGCGTCGTGCAGAGACACCCCACCCCTGACTTGTGGGAAAGTGGCGGGCGGCTGAGAGATCCCTAACCACCAGACTGGGTATTGATTCGACACTGATTGAATCTATGATGAGAATTAAAATAACCGGTAACCTCATAAGAAAGTAAAGAAATAAATTAAGGCTAAAATTATATTATTGGATATTTCCCTATTGAAGCTTCGTCAGCAATCAAGTTTCAATAGCTTCAATAGCGAAATATCCAATGATATAATTTCGGCCTTAATTTATTTCTTTACTTACTTATTATGAGGTTACCGGTTATTTTCATTCTCATCATCATGATTAACCTCACACAGAGTTTTCGCCACCTTAAATCTACTGATTGAATCGATTGGAATTGTTCAATCAAAATTACTTGAATACAAAATTATTGATTCACCACCATAACTTTTGATTCATGAATCGTGATTGAATCAAAACCTGCACCAAATCAAGGCTGATTGAATCAAAAGATTTAACGATTCTTAACGTTTCAAGCACACTGGTAAATGGTGCAAATATATGCAGTCCCAGTGGCTACATTCATTTATACTGAAATAGTATTGCTGTAACATTGTTTTAGTGATCATATATATGTATGTTTCCATTTTTATTGATTTGACAAACATTCATCACATATATTAAATGTTGAATCAAACGTGAGTCGATTAAAATATTTGTTTTGATTCTTTGAATCGGAAAGAATCAATTTTCTAAATTTTATCTTTGAATCGAACGGTGATTGAATCATTCAGATTCCAAAATCAATCATGTTTTAATCGTTCCAAAAAAGTTGAATCAATACCCAGTCTGCTAACCACACACCAAAATTGAACACAATCGGCTCAGCAGTTGCCCCCACCCACTCCAAATTGTGTGGCGACATTCTTGATCCAACAGCCCCCGGTCTCCCCCACTCTGCCGCTAATGAGCAATTGTTCAAAGGATATTGAAATTCAAGATATTCCGGAAATAATTTAAAGATACTTATTTTGGCTGGGAAATACTAAAACTTAGGAATATCATGACATTTTCATTGGATTTTGTATACATTTATCACCAGGTAAACATATTTTATTTTTATTGAATACCTATCAAGCGAAAAATGACATGGAAATACTGAAATCAGGGTGGGCAACATTTCTTGACTGGGGGGGGCAAAACGGCTCACTGGGGGGCTTTGCCCCCCCCCCCCCCCCAGTTAACATGTTAAAATAGGCCCTGGCATCATCCACTTACTAGTTTACTTAGATCCAGTGACAGTTTCCTAATAATTTCTGTATCAAAACGGTTGTGACTGGCAGGTTTTCCAGCATTTGTAATTGCCACCGGTCTATTATCGTCTATTATCTATTATCATCCGAACCGCTGCGACCTTTAATCTGCTTTGTGCCGCACACCCATAGATAGTTCCAGTAAATCATGATCGTGATTTAGCCATTTTACAAATTGGTAGCAGGGTACGATATTTTGGTCGCCTGGCGAATAAACCGCAAACCCCGGTAGCTTTAAGAACTTACATTCTTATCACATTTATTACCGTGTTTTCTATCAAAAGGCACAAAACAATAGTGTCGATACCATATGTGTATTTCTGCCCACACCAACCAAGCACACCAAGCATATACGCGTACATACATCGACACACGCGCACATCAGCCATGCGTTTCCTAATGATAAAATAAAGTGTGACAGAATGCGCGTGCAACTCATTTACAAGGAACCCCTCTGCAAACAGTGAGCAGAACACAATAGGATGCTAGACAATCGCCAGACTCTGCCACAATCAGCCTGAGGCAACGTACTATTGATCCGACGGGCGTGACGCAAACAGAGCTGCCGGCAGGTTCACTGAAGTTATACATAAATGACTCGGTGGGGGCTTGGGGAGTGCCCACCGCATATGCGGGAAGGAACGCAATGCACGGGAAGGACGCACTGGCCTCGCTCCTTCATCGCCGGACAGTTCCAAACGGCGGGACTCCACTGAGAAACGTTCACCGTCTAAATATGCGTCACCAGACACCAACCGCTCACTCACGTGTCCACCAAACGTCCACATGACAGTCGACGCTCCCGTCCACGAACCATCTACGTGGCAGTTCTCGGTTCGTGGCACTTGCACAGGGACCGACGTCGACAATCGTCCATATTTCACTCGCTGGAATTATCCAGTAACACGACGGAGTTCAAACCGCCGTGTGAGCGTCGCTGGTCGGCACTCGGTAAAGTGAGCCAGCGTACAAACCGATCACGGGGCAGCAATCAAATAACGGCATACATATTGCAACTGATGGAAGCCGACAAGGCTGAGTGTGCCACAGTTCATTGGGGATGTCCGTGTGCGAAAAAAAATGAGCTCGGTCGGAGATTCAGGCCGACTTTCGCCTTCGGTACTGCTCCGGTACGCTGATAAGATCACCAATCACCCACATTCGCTGAACTATGCATGTATTATGCATCGAAGCAGGGCATGTCGGGACTGAATAACGCTGCACAAAAGCGTAGAGAATGAGTGAGAGATATACGGTGCGCCGTCACTCCTCCGCACGTCATCCGATGCCCGGATAGGGGGAATGCTCCAGAACACGTCTGACCATCCGCGGAGAACAAGACAATACACGCCATAGACGCTGACGCAGGGGCGGCATTAGCATCTCATCCATACCCAGCGAGTGTTGACAGTCAGGCGGCGGGGCGGAGGTGCAGCTTTTCTGCGAAACTGGCCCCGCGACCGCCGCCGACCAGACCGGTTCGGACACGTGTGCGGGTCGCCCCGTCGGCAGGTTGCATTCCCACAAAGGAGCTTAAAGGTAA
The DNA here is from genome assembly GCA_036785665.1 of Chirona hameri. Classification (NCBI taxonomy): domain Eukaryota; kingdom Metazoa; phylum Arthropoda; class Thecostraca; order Balanomorpha; family Balanidae; genus Chirona; species Chirona hameri. Next base: position 3,213 of record JAXIVJ010009167.1, read on the forward strand.
TGACTAGTCAGCGTGACAGCTCTGGCAGCCCGGACCTGGCTGCACGACTCTGCAACGGCGAAGCTGCAAAACGACCATCAGGACCAGTTTCATAGAACTGCAGCAGAAATCCTACGCATAGGAGTGCCACTGAAAATTGATCTGTGAATGTTCTGTGAATCTGTGAAGAACATAACGATATATTACAAGAACATGTATGTACACGGCATCGCCGTCGGTTCTTGCATCTCACGGCATAATTCGTTTCGATTCGTAGGTTCGTAGGTTCAGCTTTATGACGCCGGCCTCAGGTTCAGAGAGACTCACTGCGCCAGACAACATCGCGTCGTCAGAAACTGACGAGGCATGGCATCACGCCTGCGGGATCTGTGGGACGATCAGAACGGCCCGACATCCCAGAGCGACACTCGCAGACACGCAGACACGCAGACACGCAAACACGCAGACACGCAGACACGCAGACACGCAGACACTGCAGACACTGCAGACACGCAGACACGCAGCACGCAGACACGCAGACACGCAGACACGCAGACACGCAGACACGCAGACACGCAGACTCTGCAGACACGCAGACAAGCAGACACAGACTGTTTTCAGAACAGAAAACTTGCCGGTCATTTCTTCTTCACAGCTGAGTCCGGTCACGATATTCTCACGTCTTTCGAGGGATTTGATGTCTGCCGATTGATAGGATTGCAGAATGTTCGCATGGGCACCGGTTTCGTCTTGTAACACTGCTGTAGTTTTTAGATTTTCCTTTCACTAATCGTCTCAGTCGGCCGTTGGAATCATGCGGAGTTTCCTATTGTTGGGTCTCCTGTGAACCGTCTAACGTCTCTGAACCAAGAGACAGGTGTTGGCAAGGCCACCGCAAACACTGATCGGTCCGTAAGCCGCCACATACTGTTCACAAGTCCGCCGCGACAATGGCCCGTCTGTCACACAGCCCGGCTGACAGCTGGCAGAGCGCGCATCTGTCCAGTCATGAGTCGTGTATCGACCAGCACCGCACGGCCGGCCCGTGACTTCACTCTGATTGGCGCTGATATCCTGACCGGTCATAAACGCACTGAAGCGGCGCTGATAACCTGGCCGGGTCGACGTCGGCGGGCGCATCACACAACCGCATCTGTTCCGGGCCGGGAAGCATGTGCATTGTGCAGTGATCGGCGCTGAGTCTGGCGGTGTGTCTCCTCGTTCCGGGGGCCTCAGCCGCCAGCCTGTGTCTCAGTCTGTCTCAGTCTGTCTCGGTCTGTGGCCGGACTGACGCGGTCGGCTCCTCAGTCGCTGAGGTCGATCAGCATCCCCTGGGAGCACTGCCCCGTGGAGCCGGAGCTGGGAGCCGGGCCGGGCCCGGCGCCGGAGCTGGAGCTGGAGCTGGAGCTGGAGCCGATGCTGGGGCTGGGGCTGGGGCTGGTGACCCGAGGCAGCGTCCAGTCTGGTGCCGTCTCTGCAGACCTGGAACAAGGCACAACACATAGCGGGTCAAAGCCAGCCGGTGTAGTCCGCAGCCACAATGGCCCGGCACACAGGCCATTGGTTCCCATCTTGGCCATCTTGTTACAGCAGTAAAGGAAAATTAATGCGCAGCTCACCAGCAGAATCTCATTAGCAAACATAAAATCAACATGTTTATTAAGGAATAAAGACATATTCATCACCCATTGGATCCACTATGGCGTCATGATAAAATAATGCACTCGAAGTTACTCTCCGGTGATTTTAAGGACATCGCCGTATCTCAATTTAGTCGTACCATTTTGAACAAACCAAAATTCAATTCGTGCAGTGGCTGAATTGTCCCATGTGCCAGTCATTACACACGTATAATTTTAAAAATAATCCTATGTGTAAGACATCATTAATTTCCTTCGAATTGTACTCGCACAATGACCGAATGACCGATCAGGGTGTGGTCGGATGCCTCTGCACGGTCGCCATTTAACCAGGCCGTGTTGGTGCGCGGCGTCATCTATTCTACGTCATCGGCGGTCAAGTCATCGGCGTCATCCTGGGCGGTCAAGTTGTGGACAGACGCCAACATGAGCTGCTGAACGCCGCTGGTATGTTGCACTTCATGACACAGTTATAATTAAACCGCGAGCAACGCTCCCAAGATTAGGCCTTCACGGCCTTACTTGGCCTCCGTAACAAGGAAAAACCAATTGGTTATGTCATAATTGGGAAGAACACGAGGAACAAAGATCCAGGCCCAGCTAAACATCCGAGACACATGCCATTCTCATTTGCAGAAGGATGGCGTTCTTGACCCGATTGTTTTTATGTATCCACAGGGGTGGTAAAAGTGCTTTGAGTGGCCCCGACAAAAAGTGGCACATACAAAAATGACCCCAGCACAGCAGGGGTCATTTCTTTACTTCACATGAATACTATTGCACCTGGCTGCATGCTCACATCATCCCTATATTTGAACCAGCGCCGTGCCGGGGGAGTAGACACCCCCTCATGTTTTTTCGCGGATAGCGGAAAAACAGCGACGCGCAACGCCGCCATTTTTGGCACAGCTGTTTGTGCATCAATTGTCTACATTATGTAAAAAATCATCGGGTCATCTTAGGTCAGGTCACCAGACCAGGTCACGTGACCCCACCTCCCAAAAAAACGTGTGGTCGTACCGCAGTCACAGTTTTGAGATGATCGGTTTTACACTTACAGAATTGCATAAGGTCACATATATCTACAATTCGTTGATTTTGGATGTTTAATATCAGCGACCTAAGGTCGGTTTAATTTATTGACCTCCCCATAAGTCTAAGGGGAAATATTCAAATGATTCATAATCTAAGAAGACGCAAGATAGCAGTCCAATTAATTCTGGATCATGTTATTATAGGAAATTATTGATGACCTAGGTGCCATTTTTGTTCAGTGATCCTACTGGGTCAGTCGAGGTCATCCGAGGTAACCAACAGTTTAATATCAATAACTCTCGACATAATGACGATAGAAAAGTGAAACAGACACCAATGTGTTTATCCCGTCGCGGGACATCTTCTCATATGCAACATGACCTACTTGGGTCACCACCACTTGACCTTGACCTGAGGTCACATTTGTAAGTTGACCTGACCTGGTCAAAACTTAGATGAATCGAAGCGTCTTGACGAGACAAGCACGATGGCGTCACAATTATTGTCTTGTCGTTATTAGGTAAAAAGCTATTCGTGATTAACATTTTTTCAATAGCCTTTTTGACATTTGATGAGCTCTGGAGCCTTAACTATTGACCTAAGCTCAAATTCGACGACACTTCAACGATTGCATTTTCAAGAGATTTCCATTACTGTTTTCCGTTTGTTCCTAGCTATCATAGTTTCTGTTATATCCGGGGGTTTCTGGAGCGAAGTCATTAAACTTTCAAATCTGACCTTTGATGACCTCTGGTGACCTCAATATTGACTTGAGGAAAATATATCTGAAAACCTTCGAATGTGCTTTGCAAGAGCTTTTTAACGTTTTTTTTTCTGCGTCTTTCTGCGTTTTTAGTTTTCGAGTTAGAGGGTGGGGCCCTAAGACCATCAAATCCATTGTCCTGACGATGGACCTCCATTGGAAATGCACTAGCACCCCGGCCCCGCCCCCGGCGAATCTATTGTCCTGATTTCCCGCGCCGTGTCGGGGGAGGGGCGTTTAGACGCCCCCTAAGGTTTTGCAAGGATAGCGAAAAAAACAGCGACGCTGTGCACCGCCGTTTTTGGCACAGCTGTTAAGGCATCAATTGCCCACATATTGTAAATTTTTATCACGGGTCATCTCAGGTCAGCTCACCAGGCCAGGTCAAGTGACCCCACTTCCAAAAAAGTGTGCGGTCGTACCACAGCCACAGTTTTTGGCCGATCGATTTCGTACTTACAGGATTTCATAAGAGTACCTATATTCTACCTATTCGTGTATCTCGGATTTTGTATATCGGTGACCTAAGGTCGGGTCAATTTCGTGACCCCATTATAAGTCAATGGGGAAATATTAAAATGCTTCCTATTCTGAGGATACACATGATATCAACCCAATTCCTTCTGGATCATGTTATTATAGGCCATTATTGAAGACCCAGGTGCATTTTTGGTTCAGTGACCCCACGTGTTGAATCTATCGTCAGATATTTTTTTTAGTCGGATTTTCTTTTAATTTAATTTATTGTTATTGGCAATCAAGAGCTGAAACGCAACTGCTAATTTAAAAAAGGTACATGTACATACATAATGACGTGATGAATATGATGATTACGTGAATAATACATCTGAAGTGGTTTTGACGATCAGTATTTCTAAGGACATCATCGCTTAGTAAATTTTCACAGGAATGACATAGTAATTATTCTTGCTGGCATTTTGACCCCGCGTACTTCATGAGAAAGAGCATTTTGTCCCCGACCTTATCCATAAGGACAGAACACTTTACCACCCCTGTGTATTCATTCAATCACATACTGACTACCGGAAACTAATCAGCTGACTCCCGGAGATGAAGAAAAGCAGCAGCAATACATTGCCAGCGCCTCTAGAGTATCGTATGTTTTTATCAATATGTAAAAAGGTGCTATTTTCTGATCAGCATACAGTCATCCGCTCGTCGACGGTGATAAAGCGACTTTGTGTTGGATTTTACATAAATGGAGTGCTCGAAAGCGTTTACACCAGGCGCCAATACTTGATATTGATATAAAGGCATGACAAAAAGACAAAAAGGGATAAGTGGTGGCTCGGGTGCCGACGAAGTGCTTGTATGCCTAGATAAAAACGAATCTACAGTCTACACACCCTGGAGTGCCAACTCAATAAGTCGATTCCCCTCGCCAGGTACGCTCCTTAGGACTCGGATGCGAAAATCGAAAGCAATCAGTAATCAGCTTCGCTTACGACGACCGCGCGGCACGACAGATACATATACCCAATGATCCCTATCGATCTATATCCAATATCCCCATGCACAGAACGGGCGGCTGGAGCCGGGCGTGGTCGAAAGCTACGATCAATACGACGTGAGGAGGCGCCGCCGTGTCGCGCGGCCGATGGCGGACGCAGTGGAGCCGTAAATAGGAAACGGCGCTGTATGCAGCAGCAGCAGACCGGACAGCGAGCTGGGAGCTGCAGTATTGAACGAGCCTGTACGTTGTTGGTCATGCACCACCCCGGAGTTCAGGTGGTGAGCGACCACGCCCGGCTCTGTCCCTGGTGTGGTAAGATGGGTACGCTCGATTTGAGTATTGAACATCCGGTCCGATATTTGAGGTCGGACGGAGAGGAGGACCGTGCTAAGGCTATGCGGCACGTGCATCGTGTGATTATATTGTTACAGTGAACATGAATTGAGCGATCTAACGATAGGGGTCAAGCACGCGACAAGTCGTGTTTAGCGAATGGCTCTGAGGCTCTGATCCTAGGATTTCATCGAAGCAGAAGGTTCGGACTAAATTGATACAAACATGTTCGTATGTTGGGACTTCCTCATTGAACTGGTCACCGTCTAAATCTGCCCTTTTCGATCTTCCCTTTTCGAGGTGATATGATCGGACTTCTCCGTCAAGCCGGCCGGTCTCAGCTGTGCCCGTTCGAAGTGCGCGGGATCCCCCCATCGAGCGTGTCCTGGCCGATACGTTCAGGCTCTCCCTTATCGTGTGTGCCCGGGCGAGTCTGTGTGCGCGGGATCCCCCCATCGAGCGTGTCCTGGCCGATGCGTTCAGGCTCTCCCTTATCGTGTGTGCCCGGCCGAGTCTGTGTGATACCGAGCCGATGATAAGGACTCACCTGTCGAACGGATGCCAGCTTCGAGTGGAATCGGAACTTCTGCTGTCCACCAGGCGAGCTCCTGTCGCGTCCGATCTGCCAGAAGAGAAGTCAGTCAGCTACAAATTATCACACAGGCAACCTTTCACGACGCATATTATACAAATGCAACCGTCTGGCAGTTTTGAAATAGTGGACTTGCATTTATTATGTCCATGGGAATGCTGTTGCATCCTATAGCAGCTCCACTTTCCACGGAGGAAACCTCTGATGCTGGAATACAAATTATCTGGAGGAAGAGGAGAGATGAAAAAGTCACCGGCTACCAGACTGCACGGTAATAAGTAATATCCGACGACCTACCGACACCGCCGGGCATTTAGCACTGAAACATGGGAAGCAACAGCGTCCTGTTACAAAGTCGCCGCTTTCCAGCCACGTTTATTATTGATAATTGGCCCAGTGCACTTTATACCGCCGGCAGGCCTTGACACACAACTGCTACATAATTCCGGTGCGTGTGACCTTCAGGCGATGTTTCAAAGCCGAGTCATGATATAATTACCATGGTTCTGGACATGCGACCTCTCGGAACAATGTTACTCATGGCAGTGTCTGCCACAGTTATGTCCACCTGACTGTCCGTCATTGTCTTATGTCTGAGTTTCGCGGTCGGGGACACCCGGGAGCACAATCGGTGTACTTGTAAAATCGTAGTATGTATATCCATGGGCGTATCCAGGGGGGGGGGCAAAGGGGCCATGGCCCCCCAAACCACCTGAAAACGGCGCAAAATGGACACATTTCATGATATAGAAGAAAATCTAAGCAACTTTTACTAAGGAAATTATGAATTATGTATGATGTGTATGTATGTATGTATGTATTGTATGTATTATGTGAATTGTGTAAGACTTTTTGGGATTTGGTCCCCAAACCACCCGTTCTGGATCGGCCTTTGCGTATATCCGTGTATACTGCGTCCCCATTGCGGCGGCCGGGCGGAGGGAGACGCGGCCGGCGCGGTGCGAACCCCGCTATCAGCCGCCGCCGACTATCGGACGGCGGCACACTGGCGTAATTGTCTCAGCTGGTCTCCCGGTATCAGGTGTCGCCACCACTCAGACGGTGCTCTAACGCACCCCACCGTACGTCGGAGACGGGATACGGGAGACGGGAGACGGGAGACGTGAGATGTGAGATGGGAGACGGGAGACGGGAGACGGGAGACGGGAGACGGGAGACGGGAGACGGGAGACGGGAGACGGGAGACGGGAGACGGAGAACGTCCGCGGCGGGTTCCCTCAGTGTCCATCAGCAGCACCTGGCAGCTGTCTGACCGTGTGGCTGACGTGTATGTTGTCTAATACTGGCCGGGCTGCCATGTCAGTGGGTGTGTTAATCCTTCACGCTCACCGCCCGTCTTGAGCGATATATGCTATGCGCCGCCACACACTGGACGCGTGATGAAAGCCCTGGGATTGTGTTGTACACTGCACGGCGCGTCCCCGTATTGCCTCACCGAGTCGTGGCGCGCGTTGAAAGACGGGCCACCCAATTACGTGTTGCGTAAGCGAGCAGCTAACTCACGCTCCAGGTAATTTTCCGGGGACGCTCGGGAAATGATCGGTTCCACATGGCGTGCACCAGCTGGCGTGCACCAGTGCACTGCAGACCGTCACGGTGCATGCACAGTGCACAATACGGACACACACACACACACACACACACACACACACACACACACACACACACACACACACACACACACACACACACACACACACACACACACACACACACAGACACAGACACAGACACAGACACAGACACAGGCACAGGCACAGACACAGACACAGACACAGACACAGACACAGACACAGACACAGACACAGACACAGACACAGACACAGACACAGACACAGACACAGACACAGACACAGACACAGACACAGACACAGACACAGACACAGACACAGACACAGACACAGACACAGACACAGACACAGACACAGACACAGACACAGACACAGACACAGACACAGACACAGACACAGACACAGACACAGACACAGACACAGACACAGACACAGACACAGACACAGACACAGACACAGACACAGACACAGACACAGACACAGACACAGACACAGACACAGACACAGACACAGACACAGACACAGACACAGACACAGACACAGACACAGACACAGACACACACACACACACACACACACACACACACACACACACACACACACACACACACACACACACACACACACACACACACACACACACACACACAGACCCGGATAGGGTTGTACAGTGACGGAGCAGAGGCCGTGCCCTACTGTACCGGCTCTAACGTCGCAGCTCCACGCCAGACCATGTATGTATGTACAGACGGTATGCAGTACACGTCCGCATCACGCCCGCTCCGTGACCGGAATTGATACCACAGCCGCGATCAGACGGGGCAGCGGTCGGAGGCCTTACGCCGTGAACCGGTATGAAGAACAGCGGGTTCTGTTCACAGCCGTGTGGCGTCATGGCACAACCGAGCGGCGACTGGAGCGCTCACCTTGGCATGACCTGACCTCTGAATATTTCCATTCCCGCGCATGGTACGGCCAGTAAATCGAGTCGCTGTCGGTCGTTAGCGTTCATAATGACGGGTTACTGGGTCTCGGGGCGTTATAGTCCACAGTACGGCGGCTTTAACGTTCCATCGGCCGGAATAATGTAGGTACGGATTATTTTGGACACGTTTCTAAAATTTAAACAGAACGGAATATGTAGGTCATATTCTGGACAGAATTGTGTTATAATGGAACACGTGAAACGTGAATGAATGGATTTCTACGTTCTTTCCGTGCGCATTTCACCATAGCGTTTCGCTCTTCTATGTAGCTGACAGGAAATGAGGGTCGCCCACAAAACGGCTGAACAACAGCGCCGTAAATACTGACATCCGGACCTTCTCGCTTGCTTTCGCTCTCTTACACCGCTGCCATGTGCCGTGAGGTTATCGAGGAAATGGTACGGCCGCGGACAAATTACATCTCACGGAGTATATTTACGGAGCATTTATATCGGTGAACACTTTCACAGTTGTTGCAGAATGACGTATTTGTCATTTGAAGTTCCTCGGGCAAGTAAGTCGCCTTAACGGACAATTCGCTCGTCCGTACCGGGGGTATCTTGTAAATGGTCATCGTTTTAAGTTGACTAAAATATCTGCGGCAGGAAAACAAATTTGCCATATTTTTTGTCATCATATCTTTCATATTTTTCATTTGTTGGCATGCATGTACCTATTTTGTATCAAAGGATAAGTTCGCCAAATCATCGAATTTATATCGAATTCGAACTGATTTAATTTAACTGAGCAGGCAAACATCCTTATATGTGTAGGCAAAGCAAATGCACAACATCAAATAATAAGGGGGGAAATAGTCTATGAACTCGGCATATACCATTCGTCCTTGCAGGTACATTTACTTCAAACTTCTCACACTTCAGCCGAGACCACCCAACAGTTTCCTCCCTCAGAGCAAACAGCCACTCAGACTGGTTTGTGATAAAATCTAACCTTAGCGCGGACAGGCTTTGCATTTAAAGTGAGATTATTCACGACAAAGGCCAAACCTGTTTACTGCGGAGACAAACGACATAGCAAAAACATTTAGATCGCACTCTTTGCCTTTGCATCTGACGTCACAACTTATTGCCGCATATCTTACCACTAAATCATCAGCGTTCTAGTCTACTTCCTCGTTCCTGCTCCCTCGTCTGCCCTCTCCCGGATGTCTGAGCCTCATCTCTCGGTCGCTCGGTCAGGGCCGGATAGTTAGGAGAGGCATCAGACTGCAGACAGCAGCAGACGGCGGCGGCTGCTGCTCAGTGGCGGTGAAGCGGAGCAGACCCATTGACCCCGATCGCTAGGGTCAGACCGACGGAGAGCCCCGCTATATCATCAGCCGGGGAGCCCCGCTATATCATCAGCCGGAGAGCCCCGCTATATCATCAGCCGGAGAGCCCCGCTATATCATCAGCCGGAGGGCCCCGCTATATCATCAGCCGGAGAGCCCCGCTATATCATCAGCCGGAGGGCCCCGCTATATCATCAGCCGGAGAGCCCCGCTATATCATCAGCCGGAGAGCCCCGCTATATCATCAGCCGGAGAGCCCCGCTATATCATCAGCCGGAGAGCCCCGCTATATCATCAGCCGGAGAGCCCCGCTATATCATCAGCCGGAGAGCCCCGCTATATCATCAGCCGGAGAGCCCCGCTATATCATCAGCCGGAGAGCCCCGCTATATCATCAGCCGGAGAGCCCCGCTATATCATCAGCCGGAGAGCCCCGCTATATCATCAGCCGGAGAGCCCGCTATATCATCAGCCGTAGAGCCCCGCTATATCATCAGCCGGAGAGCCCCGCTATATCATCAGCCGGAGAGCCCCGCTATATCATCAGCCTGAGAGCCCCGCTATATCATCAGCCGGAGGGCCCCGCTATATCATCAGCCGGAGAGCCCCGCTATATCATCAGCCGGAGAGCCCCGCTATATCATCAGCCGGAGAGCCCCGCTATATCATCAGCCGGAGAGCCCCGCTATATCATCAGCCGGAGAGCCCCGCTATATCATCAGCCGGAGAGCCCCGCTATATCATCAGCCGGAGGGCCCCGCTATATCATCAGCCGGAGAGCCCCGCTATATCATCAGCCGGAGAGCCCCGCTATATCATCAGCCGGAGAGCCCCGCTATATCATCACCCGGAGAGCCCCGCTATATCATCAGCCGGAGAGCCCCGCTATATCATCAGCCGGAGAGCGCCGCCCTATCATCAGCCGGAGAGCCCCGCTATATCATCAGCCGGAGAGCCCCGCTATATCATCAGCCGGAGAGCGCTGCCCTATCATCAGCCGGAGAGCCCCGCTATATCATCAGCCGGAGAGCCCCGCTATATCATCAGCCGGAGAGCCCCGCTATATCATCAGCCGGAGAGCCCGGCGCGGCAGCTGTGGGACACACCTGCAGGGGGAGCCGGTCTCTGCCGACCGCACCCGACCGGCCGTGCCCGCTGCAGTCGGCACCAAAGGCCCGCTGCAGTCGGCACCAAAGACTGCTACGTGGTGCTGCAGACTGCTACAGTCTCGGCACCAACAACTGCTACATAGTGCTGCAGACTGCTACATGGTGTTGCAGACTGCTGCAGTCTCGGCGCCAACAACTGCTGCGGGTGCTTTAAAGTACGCAGGCTGGTGCAGAACACTGTAGAGGGCCGGCAATCGCGGCCCGAGCAGCTTACCTCGAAAAAGGTACTTTGGGGGAATAGTCGTTTCGATAGTGATCCTATCAGCTGAAATATATTCTTCATAGATCCTGAATCCTCGGACTCGGGTGATAAACCTCTGCTCCCCAGGGTCTCCTCCTATGCATACGTAGATGCTACGTATGCATAGATATGACCTAGCTATGACCTATGCTACGTAGATTGTCACACAGCGAGGATGTACGAACAACGTATCCAGCAGTGAAACAGCTGGGCTGTGAAGTGCTGAGGAGGCTCAAAGCAGTACCGGAATATAGAGATATGGTGAAACGGTCTGGACGCTCCCCGCTACAGGTGCTGCTGCAGCTGCAGTGGGCAATGATGGTGGCGCAGATGACAAATGACATCTGACAAATGCCGACCCCACTGACAAATGCCGACCCCACTGACAAATGCCGACCCCACTGACAAATGCCGACCCCACTGATAAATGCCGACCCCACTGACAAATGCCGACCCCACTGACAAATGCCGACCCCACTGACAAATGCCGACCCCACTGACAAATGCCGACCCCACTGATAAATGCCGACCCCACTGACAAATGCCGACCCCACTGATAAATGCCGACCCCACTGACAAATGCCGACCCCACTGATAAATGCCGACCCCACTGATAAATGCCGACCCCACTGACAAATGCCGACCCCACTGACAAATGCCGACCCCACTGATAAATGCCGACCCCACTGATAAATGCCGACCCCACTGACAAATGCCGACCCCACTGACAAATGCCGACCCCACTGACAAATGCCGACCCCACTGATAAATGCCGACCCCACTGATAAATGCCGACCCCACTGACAAATGCCGACCCCACTGACAAATGCCGACCCCACTGACAAATGCCGACCCCACTGATAAATGTCGACCCCACTGACAAATGCCGACCCCACTGACAAATGCCGACCCCACTGACAAATGCCGACCCCACTGACAAATGCCGACCCCACTGACAAATGCCGACCCCACTGACAAATGCCGACCCCACTGACAAATGCCGACCCCACTGACAAATGCCGACCCCACTGATAAATGCCGACCCCACTGACAAATGCCGACCCCACTGACAAATGCCGACCCCACTGACAAATGCTGACCCCACTGATAAATGCTGACCCCACTGACAAATGCCGACCCCACTGATAAATGCCGACCCCACTGACAAATGCCGACCCCACTGATAAATGCCGATCCCACTGACAAATGCCGACCCCACTGACAAATGCCGACCCCACTGATAAATGCCGACCCCACTGACAAATGCCGACCCCACTGATAAATGCCGACCCCACTGACAAATGCCGACCCCACTGATAAATGCCGACCCCACTGACAAATGCCGACCCCACTGACAAATGCCCACCCCACTGATAAATGCCGATATGCAGGTACGGATCGCCTAGGACAAGACCGGTATTCGATTGCACGGGTCCGGGAGATAAGCCGAGAACAATAAGCTGTATATTGTCGTGCATGCTAAATGAACCATGCGACGCGACAGCGAGTACAGAATACATCAGATGCCGTCTAAAATGGTGTTATAGGTACCGTAGGTATAAGTAAAAGTAGCCAGAAGATCCGCTACAGTATAAAGTACTTAACCAGACACGGAAAAGAAAGTGCACGCATACGAAAACTCCGTATCGTTGACGCAAAGAGCCTATCCAAGTTCATTCATAATTATTTTCGAATATTAGATCTTGCAGATCTGGTATGTCCTCGTTAACAGCTTCGCCCAGGCCTGCCTCTTAGGCAGCGGCGAGACAAAGAGAACGTTGCCGGCCAACACATTCCACTGGCCGTCATCTGCATTATGCTCGGACGCGATCCCGGCCGCAGCTGCAGCACCGTGGCATCGTATACCGCAGCGCTGTTGGCGGGGCGCGGCAACACAGACCCGACGGACGTCTTCAGCCGGCGGGGCACGTGGCTCTCGGAAGGTAATCCAGTCGTAGCTGACAGTTCGAGCGTACCGGCGCGGCAGGGCGCCATATCGGGCCCGCTCGACCGGCGGTGTGACGTCACCGAGCGGTCAGCTGGCGACGCGGGCGGATCAGTGACGCAGTGTACAGGAGTGGGAGGATGGGAGGCCGTGCAGAGACTGTGGGAGGCCAGCTCGGGAGGATCAGGGAGACAGTCCAAGGCAGGGAGTGGCTATTTGCCAGCGGGTGGTGAGGGAGGATCAGGGAGACAGTCCAAGGCAGGGAGTGGCTATTGGCCAGCGGGTGGTGAGGGAGGATCAGGGATCCGGTACAGACGCGGATCAGCCGGATCATAAGACGGGATCAGAGGATGGGAGTGACCGGTGGTGGCCATGAATAGCTGGTCTAGGAGGCGGTACAGGGGTGGAGGTGGTCAGGGGAGAGGGATCGGGACTGTTGACGGCGGCGGGCGGCGGGCGGCGGCGACTGGTAACTGGCGGTGGGCGGTTGGTAACTGGCGGTGGTAATCTGCGGTCAGCCGCTCCCACTGCAGCGCTGGGCAGGGAGGGGATGCCGTGAACTGGTCCAAGGTAACTCCCTCCCAGCGGCCATCGCCCGCCTCTCCCGCCGCCCGGCCGCCCCGCCGCGGTGCAGGGCCGGCCGTCACACCGGGAAGGTCAGCTGACGTATGTCAGATGGCTGACAGACATGACAGACGGGTCAGACAGGCTGACGTAGCAGGCTGGCCTGACAGACGGCAATGACAGAATGGGCCGACCTTCAGCCCTATAGAACGATCAGTCAGAACCTGACAGCCTGAATGAGATTGCAGCCTGCACTTGCAGACTGACCAGTTCAAATGAGATCCGGCTTATATAATCTGACTGACTATAAGACCCGAGCCAACAAGCCTCTAACGGGCAAAATAACGGTCAGTTGTCTTGAACCATCTGCAGCTCACTACCAACTTCAACAGCCCCATCAATCGTAACGGAAAACATCGATTACACTCCTATCGAACCCTCCATCAGACGCCATTGTGCATTATCAGAGACAGAACGAACGATCACGACTCGAGTCTCTTACACCGGATGTCAACACATATAATGACACAGGTCTCCATTTTCCTCGCACCGGCAGTACGCCGCAGCCGGCAATCTCTGGTGGTGCGCCGATATCTGGTAACAGCTGATGGGTTTCTGCCGTCTTTCAGAACACCGGGGAGAATTGAGTACATCCTATCTACGGACGCTGTCCGTCCAGAAGATTGTCATCCACATTCATGCATGATGCCTCTGCTCCTCCAGCAACGTCAAATCGCCAGAAATAACTACGTCACACCTAGCCAATGACATCATAAGAGTATCATGAACTGATGCCGGGCTTCGTGCCAGCTCAAACGCGGTCTAGCCTGTTATGGCGTGTCGGGTATTCTATGATCGTGGGCGTTCCACTGGTTTCACCAGAGCGTCTGCGACTGCGTCGAATGCAGCGCGTCTGTCTGGGCCGCTCCGGCCGGCCGTGTGCTCCTGGAACCATGTCAAGGTCGACCTCAGACCACCGGTCTCCGTCCGGTCGACCGGGACGTGTCCATGTCAAGGGCGGCTGTATCACGGCCGGTTCAGCCAGGGGGTCCAGCGCAGCCCGCCGCCCACTGCCCGTGTGAACTGCTCTAGCTGACGGCCGGTACGACCCCCCCCCCCCCCCCCACCACCAACCCCCACCGCCGCAGCTCGTGTGATTTGTTCTCTACCGGCCGCCGCTGCCGCCCTGTGACCTATGCCAGCTCTACAATGGCTGGTATTGAAGAGCTACACACAAGCCCGAAAAGAAAGAAATCGCATTGCGAAAACATTGCAAACCGCTTCCGTTCGGAAGCCAGCCACATCCGATGGGAGCCTCTGCTCATAGTGAAGTGTTCAGCCGGCCGCGACACGTGCAGCACACGCACAGCACGCAGCACGCACACAGCACGCACGGCCGGACCGGTACCGGTACCGGTACCCACACCAGCAGCAGCAGCAGCGACAGCGACAGCGATCCACGATAAGCGTGCCGTACTGACCTGGACCTGCGGTCCGCCGTCTGTGACGTCATCTGGCCTGCTTGTGACGTCATCTGACCCGCACGTGACGTCACGCCACGCAGACAAAGGCCGCGCGCAGTGGCCCGTTACGGCCGGCCGGTGCGGCTCTCCGATCAGCTGGGCGGTGCGCCGCGCCGCTCCACCGCCCCCGCTCGGCCGCCCCGCCCCCGCCCCCGCCCCCGCCCGACGGAGCGCTGGCCCGTTACCGCCTGGCCAAACAGCCGGTCAGCTGCTGTTGAAGCGAGGTGGCCGCAGGGATGGGCTGCTGGATCCCGCCGCACCGCCGCACCCAGTTCCGGCTGGAGGTAAAGTGGGTCCCGCGCGTGATGGTGCCAGGGTAAGTGGGTCCCAGGTGCGGCGTGTCAGCGTGGAGTGGGTCCCGCACCCAATTCGAAACGATGGGTAGTGGCCAGAGTTCGTCACGGGCTGGGCTGGCCCTATGGGCCATGGGCTGGGCCTGGGCTGGACCTGGGCTGGGCCTCAACTCTAAGGAAATCATCGGGCTCTGGACGGGCCTGGGCTCAGAATGTTGAAGCTCAGGTCAGAGCTGAAAAATATTTCAACCAGCAGTTCACTTCCACAGCAACACACTGTTGCTGTGGCTGCGGCTTTTTGATTGTTTTTGGTTAGCAAAGTTGGTTCATTGTTTCACATTTATAGTATACAAGTAAATATGCTAGGATAGTGATTGCAAATTTTGTGAAAATATGTATATGCTTAATCTGAACGGGCCGGACCGGGCCTCAATATTATACATTTGACCGGGCCTGGTCCGGGCCTGGGCTTGGTGTTCATGGGCCTGGGCCGGGCCGGGCTGGGGGTTGGTGGGCCCGTGACGAACACTGGTAGTGGTCCAGTTGTGACAGGGCAGGGGGTGGGTACTGGACCAGTGGTCAGGGTAGGAGACCCCGCACCCAATCTGGCAGCCCGTGGACATTATAGTGCCGGGGGTAGGTCTTGGGCTCAGTTTCGGCAGGCTGGACCCTAGACCTAGTGCAGGAAGGAAGGCAGGCCCTGACCAAGGGCCAGTAGGGTGAGAAGGGAGTAGGCCCCGCACTGAACAAGGGCCTGGGGAGAGCCCCGCCCAAATCTAACCAGGGCCGACAACAAAACTAGAGAATCGCGTTCGCACCCTTAATGGGAAAGTCAGGAGCCCAAGCAACCTCACATTATCGTACATTTGAAATGCTCAACAAAGCAGTGGGGTGACTGGGGTGACTGGGGTGACTGGGGTGAGCTGATCCACCTGGGGAGCGGGGACGCCCTGTCTGGTCGATAATACTCCCCTCCGGGGCCAGTGGCCGACCAGGGGTGCGGACTAGCTCTGGAGGGGTGGAAGGCACCGCCAGGTCCGCTAGGCTGACCATTGTCGTGCTCTGACTGTCGTGATCCTGTCGTGTCGTGCTGACGGGCTCATCCAGTGGCAGAGGGCAAACTGTCAAATGTTGGGAGTGGTATTCAAAAATATTTAACACAGCTTGAAGAACCACACATAATGCATCGCATTTGAAGTCCGCACAATTACAAATCCAAAGTCATTTGCCTTTGTGTTCCCTTTATAGCGTAACTTTGAACGGTTCCCATTTTAGTGGCAACATTATTACGCTATAGCTTTGTAGGCACCGAGCCGGATATCTGGCAGACAAAGCCGATCGGCGCACGTGTCCTGCTCCGAGCTGAGTTACGAACAGAGGCAGGTCGGCGTGTGACGTTACTGCGGTATGCAGTGCCCAGGACAGTGACCGACCCCCCCCCCCCCCCCCACCTCCACACAGCTCCGGCTCAGGTATGCAGTAGCAGTGACCGGCAGGCAGCACCGCCGCATGACGGTCTCCCCTCGCAGGTCCGGCGCCGGGGACTGCCCCCGCCGTGCCGGCCCGATGCAGCGCTGAACGTCCTGCAAGTCTCAGCAGGCCGCAGAGTCGACTTCTGACCGGCGGTGTGAGACGAAATCACCGGCGGGTGAGATGAAATGACCGGCGAAATGACCGGCAGGGTGAGACGAAATGACCGGCGGTGTGAGGCGAAATGACCGGCGAAATGACCGGCGAAATGACCGGCGAAATGACCGGCGAAATGACCGGCGGTGTGAGACGAAATGAACGGCGAAATGACCGGCAGAGTGAGGCGAAATGACCGGCGGTGTGAGGCGAAATGGCAGGTGGAGTGAGGCGAAATGATCGGCACACATTGGGGCGGGAGCGCGGTCTGGCACGCCAGAATTAATTTCGGAGACTTTTTGGAAACCAAGCAAAATGAGCTTATTCTGAAGCCAAATTGTCCACAGATTACGAATCATAAAGTCGTTTGGCTCTGTTCAACCGTATATGCTTGATACACTGATACAGTGCCAAACACTGATATTTTGTCAGTCAGCATTGACCAGGCGGTAATGGCGTTAAACACGGCGTTGTGTTCAAAGTTGTATAATATGTTGCATATGTATTTCAAATAATTTCCCCCTATTTGTATACAATGAGACTGATAAGCACTACAGGTTAATACTGAAAAACTGGCACTTGAACATGTATTTACATATTGTATGTCATGTTTTGGTGCAGGTGTCAATGCGATCAGAATTTTTAATAAGTCATAGGTTTAACAAAGAAAATATCAAATTGCCCAATCCGCCCAATTTTGTTTTGTGTGAGCAAAACGTTGCTAAGCTCATGTTCTATCAGACCGTAGTTCATTTTCTTGCACAAATTTGCACTTCTACCAGAAAATGGCATTTGTGTATTATAATTATATTATAAGCATTTATATATATAGTAATAATTAAGTATTTATATTATATATAAATACTTGTTTTTCTTTTATTAATATCGTCTGGTCGTGTGCTACATTTAAATTAAACAACACTTCGCCAAACATGAAAGATATTTAGGCAAATCAAACTTGCACAGCATTGTTCCCGAACATCGTCATTGCTGGCCGAATCTCACCCAGGTCTTCTTCACGCGTATAGGTAATACCAGAAACCCCGCCAAATATGAGAGAATACTAAGCGTATGCCCTTAGCAACATCACACATATCATTTTATTTTGTATTTTAGTCCCCATTTTGTGTAGCAAGTAAGCAAGGACCATGACTTTCTAATTATGGCATGCCAGACCTTGCTGCCGCCCCATTGTGCGGCGGGGTGATGCGAAATGACCGCTGGAGTGAGGCGAATGACAGTGGAACGGTCTCGATACGTACCGGAAACATCGCTGCCGGGGGGATCCAGCCCGGTCCGCCCGGTCCCGGTCCCGGTCCCGGCCCGACCCGGCCCTGCGCCAGGACAAAGGCCCCGCCACGCTAGCTGAGCCGTCCGCTCGGCCGTCTGCTGTGCCCGGGGCTGTGCTGTGCCTAGGACCGTTTCAATGGGCCTTTTCGCTGCTCTTCCACACGTTCGGTGGGGAAATCGGTCGATCTTTGATCCCCTTAGCTCGTCAGAACGTGAACTGGCTGCCCTCACATGCAAATGAACCACAGCAGCCGCCCGGAAAATGTGCCGTCCGGCATTGTTCCGATGCATCCCGCTCTGCTTTGTTCCACTGTGTCCGGACGCCGTGGCCATTTAAACTGCGGCGGGAGGGAGGGACGCCGCTCCGATGAATTATGCATCAGTGCCGTCCACAGCCGTACATCAGGAGGGAGCGTGCCCCATCTGCCCTCCGCCGCATCACCCGGCGTCCACGGCCTCACACGTGCCCGCCTGCAGACGCCACCATCACCTGCCGCCACCACCCAGCACGGCACGAGCCATCACCTGCCTCCACCAGCAGAGCACGGCACGGTACCGCAGCGCGGCGTCAGGAGCGGTCGGACAGGGGCGTCGGCCGCTGCGGTGGGGTCTGACGCCGGCTGCAGCCAGCGGCCCTCCCTGCTGCGGCCAGTGCAGCTGCAGCCGAGCCGGGGAGGGGCCACTGCAGCCGGCCTGGCCCGCAGGGGGAAATACTGAATACCTGGCGACCCTGGCAGTGTGGCCGGCCCCTCCCTGTCACGGTCACTGCGGCAGGCAGCCCCTCCCTGTCACGGTCACTGCGGCAGGCAGCCCCTCCCTGCCACGGTCACTGCGGCGGACAGCCCCTCCCTGTCACGGTCACTGCGGCGGACAGCCCCTCCCTGCCACGGCCACTGCAGCGGAGAGCCCCCCCCCCCCCCCCCTCTCCTCTGCCACGGCCACTGGAGCGGAGAGCCCTCCCTGCCTCGGCCACTGCGGCGGATCCCTCCCTGTAGGTGTCCGCTGCAGCCGAACCCAGCCTGGGAGGGGCCACCCAGCCAGCCCGGCCCGCAGGGGACATACCTGCTGAATACCTGCCGTCCCTGGGCAGTGGGCGGACTGGTCTGCCTCTGCCTTGCATCGTCATTGATGTTCGCCGTGGAACACCGAGTGGCGGCCTTCGGCGGTAGACACGGTACTTCATGAGCAAAACAGGCGATCAAAAAGCCCCTTTAAACGAATCGGATGAATAAATGCATAACTAATAAACTTTATAGGAGGGGTTTCAATCGACCAAGCATACAAAAATAGAGGAGCATCGGAGAAGAACACACGCCGGGCAGCATGTAGACAGCAAACGCCAGGCACTCACCTTCCACTGAGCGGGAACTGGCGATCAAATGAGTTCAGCTCCGTTCTGCTGTGCCGCTGTGCCAGCCGGTCAAACAGCGCCAGAACCGTCTGACCTGGCGAGGTCGCGTCCTGGCGCTGGCGGGGCCGCGGAGAGTCCTTCTCCTGCGACCTGCCGCCCCGCGACGACCCCGAGGAGAACTTGTCATACACGGTGTCGAAGTCGGTGAGCCGTTCTATCGCCGACTGCGGCGCGCGCGCGTGGTCGTCGGCGTACGCCTCGGGCCGCTCGTGGTCGTCGCTGACGACGCAGTAGCGCGGGCCGAAGCCGAGCGTGGAGAGTACAGAGTTCATGGCGTCCGAATAGAGTTCTGCGGTCTGCACCAACACGAACACCTCCACACGGTCCCGGCTGGACGGGGACTGGCCGGTACGTCTGGGCGTCGGGGCGGAGTCGGCGGCAGCGTGCACACCTGGCGATCGGCGCGACATCTGTTGATGATTGCTGTAAGCATGACCAGACATCTAGCGGTCCGCTTTGGAACCTTTGCTTCTCGGATGTTTACCGACCTACCGATCAGTAATTTGAAACCAACGCGTGTTGTATAGAACCGTTTGTCGAAGAAATGAATCTCAGGCTGCCGAGCAGGATACCTTTTGCACGCCACACGGACAGGTGAGTATCTGGTATAACCATTTAACTTAATGACTTAGACTTCAGATGCGATGAGGCACATTACAGCTTGTCCGAGAATGAGATGTACGTTAACCCGCCATGCATCCCACTACACCAGAGAACCAGTGAGAGTTGAGACAGACAAAATGGTAAATACGACAAAATATCATCCTCTATTATGTAAACTAACAGCATCCAGATGTGGCAGAACCTCCGCAGCGATGGGGTCAAAAGATTTTCAGCGTGATCCTTTTCCATGCTACCAGCATTGAAAATGGATAAATGATGTGACTTTTCTAAGTCAAACCGTTGGTCCCCGGAAGCATCAGGATTATTGCCTTCTCTTCCAGCTGAGATGAAGTTGGCTGCAGGGGCCCGGGAACGATTTTAAAGTGTTTTTTTTTGGGGGGGGGGTGGGCGAAAAATATTTTGGCAGACTTCTCACTTCTCATCTTGGTGCACCTTTTCGTTCTAAAATTGTCCTCATTGAAGATTAACCCGCGGCCCGCTGGGAGGTAAATTTTACCCCCTCCCCTACAGGATTTTCTAAATAACTTGAAAACTATGGAGGATATCGACGTTAAACTTGCAGTATCTTATGCTGCATCAATTATACGTCTTCTCACCAAATTTCACTGAAATTAAGGTAGTACTTTGGAACATAATGACGTTTTAATGACGTCACTACACGCGAGTTTGACACAAAATCAGCTTAACTTTGCCAGGCCGTACAAATGCCACATTTGAAGCAAAATGCAATCGAAAAACGCTAAAAGCTAGTAAATTGCAAGGGCTAACAACTTGCTACCTCGAAATTTTGAAAATTGTGTTTTGTGACCCTAAAACAATGCAAAAAAACTATTTTTTAAAATGTCCTCAAAATCTACATTTTCAAACATTTGCAAAAAAAACGGAATATATGTTAGAGAACGAAGTGTGGACGATACTCAAACCAAATTTCAAAGCAAAAGCTTTATGTTTGACTGAATTATGGCTCCCTAAGTATAAGTAACTCATGACGTCATTTTTAATTCCCGTTTTGTTGGCTTTTATTGATTAGATACAGACAAATGAATACCACCACTGTATTTCTGAGACAAATCTGGTCTAGAAACATGCCTTTTGTATTTAGATTAATCAATTTCAAATTTTGACCTTATTGTGACCTAACCTTGACCTGAGGGTAATTATGTGGGGTCAGGTTGTGAAAATGGCTGCTACTATCGAATTATACGTGTACAATAACCCATACAACATGTGGCGCATGGCTTTCGTAGACCTGTGACATTTTGTGACCTGACCTTGACCTTTGCTTACAATTTCACTTTCGGCTGATACGGGAGATGCATTATACCTTTGAGAGCACCTTGTGCGATAAAAGTCGCAATCTAAGGCTTTGGATGGAAAGTATGGCTCACAAACTCAAATACCTCAAGTTTTTTTTTATAAATTTAGTCCGAATGTTTTGTATGGATGGATTTCCGAGATCATGACCCGCGCTAAGCAGAGCTTGTTGCGCAGGTCCTGACCTCACCACCCGATCGCGAAATTCCTGTTGGCCGGCAGAATTTAGAGACGAAAGTTGTACGTGCCCGACATACCTGGACACGGTCCGCCCCGCCCTCTGACGTCACCTGGCCTTGAGTGTGACCGCTGCCACCGGCCACCCCAATCAGGAGCAAATAGCGAGCGCCGAAGCGACTCGAACCCGGGCTGCCACTACCGGGATAGGCCAGAAGTCCAGCGCTCTCCCACTGAGCTACAGGGGCGGACCTTTTACCTGATCGTGACCTGACATGTGACCTTATTTTAAGAATTTCGGGTGTGCATTATATTCGTCTCATTGAGACCTTTCGATCGCCGCCTTGCGTGTCTCGCTGCTGTCATTGGTTCGGAAGATACGAGGGGGGATAATATTTATCCCCCCCCCCCCCCAGCGGGGCGCTTTTGGCTGGCGACCCCAGCGAGGTGCGGGTTAACCTGCGCCGTGCTGGTGCTCGGCGCCACCTTCGCCGTGCAAGGGGGAGGGCGTTTCGACGCCCCCCCCCCCCCCCCCCCCCAGGGCGTAGGCAAGGGGGCCAAGGGGCCATGCCAGTGTGGATAGGGCCCTTTACCAGCTTTTAAAGGGCCCTACCGATCTGCAGAGGGCCCCTGTCGGCATTTAGAGGGCCCTTCCGGTTGTAGAGGGCCCTCTGCCGGCCTTTATAGGGCCCTGCCGATCTGGAGAGGGCCCTCTGCCGGTCTTTAGAGGGCCCTACCGATCGTAGATCGCCCTGCCATTCTGTAGAGGGCCTCTGTCGGAATTTAGAGGGCCCTGCCGACCTGAAGAGGGCCCTCTTCCAGGCTTTAGAGGCCCTGTCGATCTGTAGAGTGTCTCAGTCAATCTGTAGAGGGCCCTCTGCTGGCCTTTAGAGGGCCCTGCCGATCTGTAGAAGACCCTCTGCCCGCCTTTAGAGGGCCCTTCCAGCATGTAGAGGACCTGCCGATCTGCAGAGGCCCCCTGTCGGCATGTAGATGGCCCCTTCCGGTTGTAGAGGGCCCTCTGCCGGCCTTTATAGGTCCCTGCTAATCTGTAGAGAGTCCCGGCCGATCTGGAGAGGGCCCTCTGCCGGTCTTTAGAGGGCCCTGCCGATCTGTAGATCGCGCTGCCAATCTGTAGAGGGCCTCTTCCGGCATTTGGAGGGCCCTGCCGACCTATAGAGGGCCCTCTTCCAGCCTTTAGGGGCCCTGTCGATCTGCAGAGTGCCCCAGCCAATATATAGAGGGACCTCTGCCGGCCTTTATAGGGCCCTGCCGATCTGTGGAGGGCTCTCTGCCCGCCTTTAGAAGGCCCTTCCAGCATGCAGAGGGCCTGCCGATCTGCAGAGGGCCCCCTGTTGGCATTTATATGGCCCCTCCGGTTGTAGAAGGCCCTCTGCCGGCCTTTATAGGGCCCTGCCAATATGTAGAGGGTCTCTGCCGATCTGGAGAGGGCCCTCTGCCGGTCTTTAGAGGGCCCCGCCGATCCGTAGATCGCCCTGCCAATCTGTAGAGGGCCTCTGTCG
This sequence comes from Chirona hameri, assembly GCA_036785665.1. NCBI lineage: Eukaryota > Metazoa > Arthropoda > Thecostraca > Balanomorpha > Balanidae > Chirona > Chirona hameri. Next base: position 26,598 of record JAXIVJ010009167.1, read on the forward strand.
GCATTTAGAGGGCCCTGCCGACCTGTAGAGGGCCCTGCCGACCTGTAGAGGGCCCTCTTCCAGCCTTTAGAGGCCCTGTCGATCTTCAGAATGTCCCAGCCAATCTGTAGAGGGCCTTCTGCTGGCCTTTAGAGGGCCCTGCCGATATGTAGAGGGCCCTCTGTCCGCCTTTAGAGGGCCCTCTGTCCGCCTTTAGAGGGCCCTTCCAGCATGCAGAGGGCCTGCCGATCTGCAGAGGGCCCCTGTCGGCATTTAGATGGCCCCTTCCGGTTGTAGAGGGGACTCTGTCGGCCTTTATAGGGCCCTGCAGATCTGGAGAGGGCCCTCTGCCGGTATTTAGAGGGCCCTCCCGATCTGTGTATCGTCCTGCCAATCTGTAGAGGGCCTCTGCCGGCATTTAGAGGGCCCTGCCGACCTGTAGAGCGCCCTCTTCCAGCCTGTAGAGGCCCTGTCGATCTGCAGAGTGCCCAGCCAATCTATAGAGGGCCCCTGCCGGCTTTTAGAGGGCCCTGCCGATCTGTAGAGAGCCCTCTGCCCGCCTTTAGAGGGCCCTTCCAGCATGCAGAGGGCCTGCCGATCTGCAGAGGGTCCCCTGTCAGCATTTAGATGGCCCCTTCCGTTTGTAGAGGGGCCTCTGTCGGCCTTTATAGGACCCTGCCAATCCGTAGAGGGTCCCTGCTGATCTGGAGAGGGCCCTCTGCCGGTCTTTAGGGAGCCCTGACGATCTGTAGATCGCCCTGCCAATCTGTGGAGGGCCTCTTCCGGCATTTAGAGGGCCCTGCCGACCTGTAGAGGGCCCTCTTCCAGCCTTTAGGGGCCCTGTCATTCTGCAGAGTGCCCCAGCCAATCTATAGAAGGCCCTCTGCAGGCCTTTAGAGGGCCTTGCCGGCCTTTAGCGGGCCCTGCCGATCTGTAGATCGCCTTGCCTGCCTGACGGCCTTTAGAGGGCCTCTGCCGGCATTTAGAGGGCCCTGCCGACCTGTAGACGGCCCTCTTCCAGTATTTAGGGGCCCTGTCGATCTGCAGAGTGTCCCAGCTAATCTGTAGAGTGAGCGTAGAGGGCCCTCTGCCGGCCTTTAGAGGGCCCTGCAGATCTGCAGATGGCCATCTGCCGGCCTTTAGAGGCCCCTGCCGATCTGTTGAGGACTCTATGCTGGCCTTTAGAGGGTCCTGTGGTGATAGAGGTGGTTTGCCGGTCGAGCGCCGGTGAGGCTCTCGAAGGAAGACCAGTGAAAGTTCTCATTGTTTTTCAGTGTATGCTAGTAACGTTTCAGAGAAGTACAAGGCTTTGGTAATGCAGGCTTTCACTTTGACTCGAACTCGGGCTGCCACTACCAGGAAAGGTCAGAAGCCCAGCGCTCTCCCAACGAGCTACAGGTGCGGAAAAATCGCTCGTTTCCGCACTATCGAAGGCATGTTAGTGTCATAATTCCTACCCCAGAAGCCAGATCACTGCACAATAATTTAGATGGGGCGGAATTAATGCATTGTACTGCAATAGAAGTTGCTGTGAGGATAAATAAAGCTTGGATATTCCGATAACTCCTATATGTTACGGCTTTTCACACATATTACACTATATACATATGACTATTCCATTTACGATTTTCATCTACAAGAACTCCTAAGTATTTAATGCATGGGTTTATCGTGATTGGTGTATCATTTAATACTATGTCAAGATCTTGTCACGTCACTGCTCTTGAATAGATTTGGTAATTTGTCTTTGATGCATTTAGTGATAATATATTTACATTTACACTCGTAATTTTTGGAATGAATTCATTAATCTTTATTTGCAACTCTTCAACATGTCTAGCTTGAATATAAATTGCCGTATACCATCAGCAAATAAGTAAAAGGTGCCCATTTCTGTTGTATTGCTTATGTCATTAATATAGAGAATAAATAAAAGAGGACCTAAAATTGAACCCTGTGGGACGCCAATTTTCATCATTTGTTAGTCCTAGATGCAACCTCATCTATTATTACCATTTTATGCATCTTATTAATATATGACTCTATCGTGTTGTATACACCCCTCGTATCACAATGCGGTGTATTTTTTCAAGAGAATTTCCAAGCAAACTGTATCCAAAGCTTTCTGTAAATCAAGGTGGAGCAAGTTATTTCTTTATTTTGTAGATATTTTGTAAACTTCATCGTACATTTGAACAATCGGCATGTACGTACTGTGTTGTTTCCTGAATCCGAATTGAAGAAGATTAAGGATAATATTTGCATTAACCCGCGCCCTGCTGGAGGTGGCAGAATCTGCCCCCTCCCCTTCCCGGATTGTCTCAATAACTTGAAAACAATGATAGATATCGACGTCAATCCTTCAGTACCTTATGCTGCATCAAGTCTACGTCTTATCACAACATTGCAATGGAAATGGTGGATTACTTTGGGAGAATGACGTTTTAATCACGTCATGTCATGTATTTTTTGGTGGAAAAACAACACATGCTTGAAAAATCATTAAAATCCGAGTTTTGATGAAAATTGCAAAAAATCTAAATTTTGTGTTTTTCACTCCCAAAAATGAAAAAAATACACTTTTTTTCGTTGTCGAAATCTTATTTGTCGTTGTCTTACAACATACAACGCACTGTACTGTTTTAATGATGTGGGCCCCCTTGGCTACGAGGGCCCCTCTGATCCCATGTAGCCCCCCCCCCACCGGGCGAAATTCTCCCTACGCCCCCCCCCCCCCCCCCCCACGAACTCGGCTCATATGGGACGCAGACAAAAGCCGAAAACACTGTTAAAAAGATCCTAAAAAAATCACTGTTAAACTATTTCGGACATTTTTGGGTTCAGGTCAATAGTGAGGTCAACAGAGGTCATCAAATGTCAGATTTTCCAGTTTTAGGACATCGCACCAGAAACCCCCAAATATCTCGGGAACTATGCTAGGAGCAAACGTGGGGGAGATCGAAAACTCTTGAAATATGCAATCGGTTAAGTGCTACAAAAGTTTAGCTCAGGTCAATAGTTTAGGCTCCAGAGGTCATCAAGATCAAAAGGGCTATTGGCAAATAGTTGTTCACAAATAACTGTTTACCTAATCAAGATACGGCAATGATTTTGACGGCATCGTGTTCGTCTCGTCAAGGCGCTTCGAATCACATCCATGTTGACCAGTGTAGGTCAACTTATAAATTTGACCTCAGGTCAAGATCAAGTGGTGACCCAAGTATGGCAGGTTGCATATTGGGAGACGTGTCTCGACGAGACAAACACATTGATGCCGGTTTCATTTCCTTATCTTCGTTCTATTGAGAGTTATTGACAAAGTGTCGGTGACCTCAGATGACCTCGGCTGACCCTGTAGGGGTCACTAAATAAACATTGCACCTGGATCATCAAGGATAGCCTATGATAACATGATCCAGAAGGAATTGGACTGATATCATGCGTATCCTCGGAATAGGAAGCATTTGAATATTTCCCTATTGACTTGAATGGGGAGGTCACGAAATTGACACGACCTTAGGTCACGTATATACACAATTTTAGATATTTGAATTGTAGGTGCCTATGACCTTATGAAATCCTGTAATTTTGAACCCGATCGGCCAAAAACTGTGCCAGTGGTACGACCGCAAACTTCTTTTGAAGATGGGGTCACGTGACCTGGCCTGGTGACCTGACCGGAGATAAACAGTGGTCAAGAATTGCACACAATGTGAGTAATTGATGCCCAAACAGCTGTGCCTAAAACGGCAGTGCTGCACTCAGACGTTTTTCCGCTTTCCTCGAAAAACCTGGGGGGGGGGCGTCTAAACGCCCCGGCACGGCGCGGGTTAACATACAAAACAGGGCGCGGGTTAAGGCACGGCGCCGGTTAACATACAAAACAGGGCGCGGGTTAAGGCACGGCGCCGGTTAACATACAAAACAGGGCGCGGGTTAAGGCACGGCGCCGGTTAACATACAAAACAGGGCGCGGGTTAAGGCACGGCGCCGGTTAACATACAAAACAGGGCGCGGGTTAAGGCACGGCGCCGGTTAACATACAGAACAGGGCGCGGGTTAAGGCACGGCGCCGGTTAACATACAAAACAGGGCGCGGGTTAAGGCACGGCGCGGGTTAACATACAAAACAGGGCGCGGGTTAAGGCACGGCGCGGGTTAACATACAAAACACAAATTATGAAGTAAAGTGGGGGGTCATGCCCCCCCCCCCCCCCGTTTCCCACTATGAACCGTATACCTTTGTGAACCCGCCTGTCGTCTGATAAAATACCTGACGCCTGACGTTTTTTTAGTGAAGCCCCCCCCCCCCCTTGTGTATGCCTATGCCCACAAGTGTGGGCTGCACCGACCGCTTCAACCGTATCACGGTAACCTACGACATTTACCATGACTCTTGCTCGCAATTGCCGCCCCGTCGGCAAAGACAGAGAGGACAGCTAGAGGGCCGCACGCTTTGACCGCATCCGTAACGTTGACGCGGGATAAACTTATAAACCAAATGCAGCAGATGTGTATTGCCGTCAGTGCGTAATTTTAACGACGACGCGCCAAACAGGCAACTGCTACCAAATTTGCCAAATTGAAGTTTTCCATTATATTTCATAGAATATAATGGAAAGGGAATAGGAGGGAAAAGAAAGGTATACAATACTGCTATAAAGGCAAAGCTATATAATACTTGACACGCTATAAACGAAAACCATACACAAAATGAAAGTGACATGAGGAGGCTTAATATTTTATCAAACTTTCTGTGAAGGAAATTGAAAGAGCTCGTTTTTAGTGAAATTTCTGCCACGCCAAAGTTGGGGGGCGCCCCCCCCCCCCCGGTCCAGATGTGGGGGGGCAAGCGCCCCCGCTGCCCCCCCCCCCCCCCCCTCCCTGTTCCCGGGCCCCTGGACTTGGCTGTGCACCAAGGAACGTTTGGTTTCGAGATGACGGTGATTAGGGCTTTATGGCCCCGCATCCGGGGACGAGGAAGACAATTTTCGCTTAACCTTCCTTTCACTTAAGCAGCATTCACAGAAACCAGCAAGCGGGCTTCCCAGGCAAATTACGCAGGTATACACCATACTCATAGCTGGCATTATCAACACCATCCTGACGGCGCGTCTCGAACCACAACAGTAAGGCCTGCGCTTAGACACGGAAGCTTTAGTGAGCAACTCTGCCGGCAGGTGGCAGTGCCAGAACGATTAAAGTCCAGTCCAGTCAATCGAGTAAGAAAAGAATCAATGCATAATTGCATAGATAAGTAATACTGTGCAAGATTGGGAAACCATTACAAAATATGATCAGTTGTATATTAAATAACACGATGACAGGCAGCCTTATACAGAACAGCGTGGTGGCAATGCGTGCATGCCAATCTCCTGATTACCCTCGGCCCCATCACAGAAACTTCAAAACTTCCAATACAAGAATTTCCAAAGAGAACGTTCGAGGTCAAAACCAACTAAACAAGTTCACTGGTCATCTTGAGCTCGTTTATGGTACAAATAATTACCAAAGAACCAAATACAACTTCCGACGTCCCTCGGCATTCTTGCTCCCGCACATTCCACACGTGCACAATCTTTCCCGCCACACGGAAAAGCGCAGCACATTCCCGGTTCAAATCCAGCGTCACACACCACCACGGTTACAAACGTTGTCTACCAGAGCCAGCATCTGCAACGGCGGATCGATAGCCACCGAGTACCCTTCCCAGGACAGTGCTGAGCGCGTTCAGACACATCCGACCCTGTTGATCCGCACCGCTCGAACACCGACTCGAGAGGCTGGCCTCTGTCCATCACAAGCTCACCAGACCCCAACAGAGTCAGAGTTTACGACACGACAACAACCCGGGGAAGATCCATGTTCGAATGATGTTCACGAGCACTACAGCCCCAGTATGCTGCAGATCTCACGGTGCCGGAGATCCTGAGAGATGAGCCTGTGTGGAGCCGGTTAGAGCTGGTTAGAGCTGGTTAGAGCTGGTGTTCGGCGCGGCGGTGATCACGCGTAGAGTCGGGTTCGGCTGATGACTAGAGGTGGGCAGCCGGCATCGGCGGGCTGGCTGCTCTGCACCAGCCGGCACCAGCGGCTCAGGTGCGGGTACACCTCCCGCTCCTGGTGGGTCAGCCGAGACTGCGGGGCACACGATCAGACGACATTACAGATTACAACGGCACCAATGGCATGGCAACAGTGTTATTATTTATCACCACAATATGTAGCCTGATTCAGATAAACAGATGTCCAGCTAATAATTTGACATCACAACATTGTCACAAAATGTGACACAACCAACTAACATTGTCCCAAGGTCATTTTGTAAACTCCTCAAAACGTCGTCATTCCATCGTGCATGGTGAATCGTATTGTCCGTAAAACGTTATCACACTCAACACTGTTGGCACAACCTTAACTTTGGCGAATGCGATCTCCATTAAGAACAGAGAGACAAGTGTGCTTGCTCAAGCATCATCAGTTCACAGCAAACACATTGTATAGTTTGTGTACCACAATGCGGGGTGTGTTCACAACGTTATAAGAACAAGGTCATGTGATAAAGTATTGATCCAGCATCAATGCAGCATTTAACAGTAACATTCAGACAACTTTGTATCTCCACAATGTCTTCAAAGTAAAATTAATTGTCAATAGTAAAATTCTAGCTTGCCCAAATGTAACCTGGCAATGTGTGATAACTTTGTCGCACAATGTAATGCTTTAGCTGGGTGTATCGTGTCTTTTCACATTACTTACCATTGGAGAGTGAATCAGCCTGAAGACATCTGCATCAATAGATGTAGATTTAGTTCCAACCAAGTATGTCTTGTCCGCCAACCAGTGGTCCACATGCTGAAAACGAGGGATGAGTATTGTGCCAATCAATAAAGAATGCACACAAAACCAGGAATCAATGAGCAATGAATGATAAAGAACACTGCCTACTCATAGGCGTACACAAAGGAGGGGGGGCAAACAGGGTAATTGCCCCCCCTCCCCCTGAAGGTCTGTACGTCCCCCTTTGGTTAAAAAACAAAAATTGTTTCAGGAAAAATTGTGAATAAAGTGTGGGGAGGACGCTGGGGGGCAATTACTATGCTATCCTATCACAAAACAGGATAGCACAAAACAAATATAATATTGAGGAAGTATGTAGGGTAGACTGCTGTAACCCTGGACACATCCTAACCTCAGACTTCATGCTATCAGAATGTAAACAATGCCTATGCACTAAAGCGCTGTGCTGAGTGTGCATCAGTATCATCTGCATTCTGATAGCATGAAAAGTCTGAGAATAGGATGTGTCCGAAGATTGGACTTTTACCCTACCACCAATCAATACACATGTTGGCTTTTTAAGATTTGGGCTTGTAAAAGAGAACACGACAGTTACATCACACAGTGTGCTATCAGGTGGAACAAAAATGGCCAGGCAACCTAAGGGATAGGACCTCTCTGCCTATACAAGATCCCTACTAAAGGATTTAACTCAGCTGGATTCTAGTTGATCTCTTGATAAAATTCAGCAATGGATCTCAGATCCTACAGATTCCGGTAATCTTTGACTAAGGTACCTGTCAGTGTGCCATGTTATGCACAGTATGGCAGCATATGGTAACATCAGAAAAGCAGCACCATTGTGCACTACAGCGAAATTTGCATATTTTTTTCTGACAAAGCTGTTAAACCTAACCAGGGTGTGGCAGGAAACAATTGTAATAACATAATCAAACCTGACCTAACCTTTACAGGAATTACGGTCACAAGGACCCATGTTTAGAACACTCCGCTCACATTAGCTCGCTGCACTGTGGCCCTACCGGGGGCTATCCCCCCCCCCCCCCCCCCCAGATCCTCCAGACCATCTCATAGACAAAACCTAGCCCTACAGCGTAAATAAATCGTCCAATGTATTTACACAACCTAACCTAACCTATTAAAGGGAATAGTACAACTTGGGAAAAGTACGTGGAATGATGGAAAAGAGTGTCCTGATTACCGTTCTGGCATTCGTTTTTGCGATAAAAAAGGTACCAATTTGTCATAATTGGAAAAATATTGATATTACTACATATGACGTCACAATAATATTGCGTAACCAAAACGAGTTGTGACGTCATACCGGCAAAAGCCTATCCTTGAATCATAATATGTAAGCAACACTAACAACCTGGGACAATGGGACTACCCATTGTCCATTGTTGTTTGTCCATTGTCCATTGTATATCATGGGGCCTGAACATAAATGTCAAAAAATGTGTTGTTCTTCGATTTTCTAGACCCTATGCCAAACTCACCCAGCCCTCCTACTTTTTGGATGGAAAATTGATTCCAGTGGTCAACAAAGCCACTGACTTAGGCGTTCTTGTGAACATTAACCTGAAATTGCATGACCATATTCAATCGACAGCCCATAACAGTGGTCAACAAAGCCACTGACTTGGGCGTTCTTGTGAACATTAACCTGAAATTTCATGACCATATTCAATCGACAGCCCATAAAACGGGAGGGTTGGCTGAAAGTCTTGAAATCCACAGTGTGCCGCTCTCCGAACTTCATGTTTCTCCTTCTTACACCCCACATTCGTCCAATCCTAGAATACTGTTCGTGTGTATGGAACACTGGGTATGCGCAGGATCTTCGTGCACTGGAACGTGTTCAACGGAGATGGACAAAACACATTGATGGTATAGCGGGACTCAGTTACGGAGAACGATTAAGAGCTTTGAAACTATATTCAGTACAAGGCAGGTTGTTGCGGGCCGACGTAATTCAGTACTGGAAAATCTGCAATGGCCAATCCTGTATCTCGCTCAATTATTGATTCCAGCGTCCTCCTCATACCCGAACCAGAGGCCACTGTTGCAAGGTGTTCCCCCTGTTACTGCAACCGACACACGAAAGCGCTCCTTTTTTATCCGCTGTATTTCACTGTGGAATTTGCTGCCCTTGGATGCTGTATGTGCGCCTAATCTCAACCGCCTCAAATATGTGCTCGATACATGCATAAGCGACCAACTGTACAGCTGTCTAGATTAAGCGACCTATATTGCTATTTAATTCTGTCTTGTTAACACAATACTGCCTCAAGTATGCTGGAGGTATCAGCGATATACCGAAGGCATAGCTTCACGAATACAGCAAAACTAAAAGACATATACCTGTAAGACGCACAATTCCAGTCAAATATTGTTTGCAATACTCAGTTGATAGGTTATGTGCAATGACTGGCGTGTCTTATTCATCTAGGGTTCCCTCTTTCCTTCATGACTTTCCTCTCTTGCCTTCCTAAAACCAGTCATGATGGAACACAACGAGGTAAGAAAACGAGGTAACAAACCTCATTCGCTGGGTCGCGACTCACGAGTATATTGGTCGCGATTGAAAATGTGTTAATATTTACACTATGGCCTTGTATGAGTAGAGTTTCAGTGGCGTTGCATGAACACATACCCATAATGTTCATGTGCATAAATCAATGTGATATACCTACCCACAAATGTGTTTATATGTGTTCATCAGTATGTGGTGGATGTAAATAAATATTGCAGCTACCGGTACTAGCCACCCATCTCTCTCTATATTTGGAGATTGATGTGTGCTTAAGGTGTGCCTTTTCAAGACGAGTGTGGACATTATTTTCAATTGGAAAACCAATGAAAATTGGCACAGTTATAGCCAATAATATTTCGAGCTACGTGGCACTTCAACGTAAACAATAAACAAACTTTGTCAAAATTGAATCAATATATTGCATGAACACCGACCAGCCACCAATCGGCAAATGCGTCTTCACTAAGCATATATTGGTAATTTTCAATTGGAAATCGGTTCACAATTGACAGAAGTAATTACTTAAAACTGTAACCACAGGCAGAATGTATCCCAAATGTATCGCAGTTACAGGTGCATGTGCTTCTATTGCGGACAATATTGCAGCTACCGGTACGAGCCACCATTCAAAAAGTGTGCCTTTTCAAGATGAGTGTCAGTATTATTTTCAATTGGAAATCCAATGAAAATTTACAAAGTTATGGCGAATAATATTTCTAGCTCATGAACACATGATGCGTTTCGGTCGTGGCCGGTCCAAATAGCGAAAACGTTATTCTATTACCCTGGCGAAAACGAAGTGCGGTAGGAATACTAATGACGTATGCGAAACGTCACAAGATTTGTCCCTTTAAAATATGACCAAACATACCCAACGGTTTTTGCGTTGAAACTCAGCAACTAGGTCGTTTTGGAAGGAAACATTTCAGATTTGGAGATTTCTCAGTACTCCCGACAATATGGCTATCTCAGTTAAAACTAATGTTAAAGGTGTACTATTCCCTTTAATAATAACAGCTTTGTCAGAAGAAATATGGAAATGTTGCTGTGATGCAAAATGCTGCTGCTTTTCTGATGTTACCATATGACGCTGTGATGTCATACCTACTGTGCTGCCATACTGTGCATAACATGGCACACTGACAGGTACCTTAGTCAAAGATAACCCAGATTCCACAAGGGGTACCTACTATCACAGACTGGTTCAAGGCCATATATAGAAGGTAGAGTCATGCGGCGATCCTATGTGATCATGACGTCAAAGCGTGACGTCATGTGTATCCATCGGCCTCCTCCGCCATTGCAGTTAATGCTATTTCGGGAGAAATAAATATCATCTAACTTGGAAAGTGAAAAGGTTACGGAAAAGGAAAATACAGCGTTGGAAACCTCAAAACAAGGCGAATCGAAATCTTTTGGATCATTTTAGGCTCAGGTCAATATTGAGGTCACTAGAGGTCATCAAAGGTCAGGGTCTTGTTCACGGTCCCCCTATGGTTCGGCGGTCACCAGCTGATGCTCTAAGCCCCTCCTTTTCGATGAACTTTTGATTTGACCTAAACCACATGCAATTGGTATGAATCAACGTGTTCTGACGAGGCGAACACGATGACATCAAAATCATTGCTGTATCGATATTTGTCAAAAAGTTATTTGCGAAAAACAGTTTTAACCGACCCCAGACGACATGCGCCAGAATTGGCTACTGAAGTGACGTCATAAGTAGAAGTGGACACGTTACGGAGATAGGGATGACACCCCCTGGACTGGTTATTGATTCAACTTTTTTGGAATGATTCAATCATGATTCATTTTGGAATCTGAACGATTCAATCACGGTTTGATACACAGATACAATTTTGATAATTGATTCTTTCCAATTAAAAGAATTAAAACAAATATTTTAATTGATTCACGTTCGATTCAACATTTACATATATGTGGTGAATTTATGTCAAATCAATAGAAATGGAAACATACATATATATGATCATTAAAACATTGTTACAACTTACAGCAATACTATTTCAGTATAAATGAATGTAGCCACTGGGACTGCATGTATTTGCACAATTTACCAGTGTACTTGAATAATTAAGAATCATTAAATGTTTTGATTAAATCAGCCTTTATTTGATGCAGCTTTTGATTCAATCACGATTCATGAATCAAAAGATCTGGTGGTGAATCAATTATGTTTTGATTCAAGGAATTTTGATTGAATGATTCCAATTGATTCAATCAGTGTCAAATCAATAACCAGTCTGCGCTACTGTCAGGCACGTAGCCAGGATTTCGTCCAGGGGGGGGGGGGCGGCGCCTCGAAAGGGCCCCTTCCCGAGCGTTGAAAGGGCCCCTTCCCAAGCGTTGAAACCTCCCCCCCCCCCCCAAAAAAAAACGCATGAAAAGGCACGTTACAAGGCTGGAAATGCAGTATGGCAGGTATGGCATGGGCCATACCAACGTTAAGGAGCTGGAGTTAGCAAACTGCCACATCAACTTTGGAACCAGCGACACGAATTTGGAATCAGCTATACCAACTTGGAATATTTTTTAGGCTCAAGACCAGGAACTCTTAAACAAATTGCGCCGCGGAGCGTCGCGATTTTTTTTTTAGTATTATGCCCTGGGTTGCATTCTCATCAATGCGTCGCATTGCGTATGGTGCGGACCTCTAAAATTGCTATATTGTGCGTTTAAAAGTGCAGGGAAAAAGTGCTAAAGTGAACTATTTTGCCCAATAATATAGAAAAGTAGCCACATAGCACATAAATGCGCCGAGAAACTGACCGTTTTTGCCTAACCCGCATATAATTGCATTTGTAGTTAAATTGCGCCGCGGAGCGGGGCGAAAATTTTGAGTTTTATTCCCTGTACAACTGTATTCTTACTGTTGAAAGGCCCAAGGTCCTTCAGATCGTCTAGGGGGCCCTCTGACTTTTTCTACGCCCTTCCGACCTGTTCAGGGACTCATCTGGGATCCGCGAAGCGAAAAGACATGATGTGGAGTGGGTGATATATATAATACAAAGAGGGCTTACTCTACAGGAGAAAAAAAATCGGATCTTTCGGGTATATTGTAACACCCTGACGAAGGGTGTTACAATATACCGGAAAGTTCCGCTTTTAATATTTGTATTGTGGAGTAAGTCCTCTTTGTATTTAATCTTCATCTGGGATCTCTTCGTGCTTTGACCCTTCCGGTCTCACCAGACTCCTCTGACCTTCCAAGAAGCCCCTCTTGTACGGGCCCATTCGGTCTGTTCAGAGGTCCTTCCGACCTGGCCAGGGACTGCACTGGCTGCTTTGTCGCCCTGCCGACATGCTCAGGGGCAGGGGCGGCGGATTGCGGGGCGCAGGGTACCCAAAATCCCCCCCCCCTCAAATGAAAATCCTGGGGAGGGGAAGGGTCATGTTGCCCCCAGATTGATCAGGCTAAAATCTGGGGGGGGGGGAACTACCCTTTGCCCCCCAGGATTTTCGACTGGGGGGAATTTTGGGTACCCTGCCCCCGCAATCCGCCGCCCCTGCTCAGGGGCCCCTCCGACCTGCCCAGGGGCTCCTCCAGTCTGGCTAGGAACTCATCCGGCATGTTCAAGGGGCATTCCGACCGGCCCAGGGACCCTTTCGGTCTGTCAAGGGCCCCTCTGACTTGCCCAGGAGCCCCTCCGATCGGCCCAGCGACTCTTCTGGTCGGCCTGCGCTGGCTGCTTTGTCGCCCTGCCGACATGCTCAAGCGGCCCTCCGACCTGCCCTGGAGCCCCTCCGTGCTGGCCAGGGGCCACTTCGGCATGTTCAGGGGCCCTTCATACTCGCCCAGGGGTCCTTTCGGTCTGGTCAGGGGCACCTCCGATCTGCGCAGGGGCCCTTTTAACTTTACAGGGGCCCCCTGGTCTCTCCAGGGGCCCTTTAACCTTCTAAAGGGCCCTTCCGACCTGGCAAGGGACTGCGCTGGCTGCTTTGTCACCTTGCGACATGCTCCGAGGGCCCTCCGACCTGCCCTGGGGCCCCTCCGTGCTGGCTAGGGGCTCATTCGGCATGTTCAGGGACCCTTCTGACCCACCTAGGGCCCTTTCGGTCTCGTCAGGGCCCCTATAACCTGCACAGGGGTCCTCTTAACTTCCCAGGGGCCCTCCAACCTGCTCAGGGCCGTATGACCTGGCAAAGGACTGCGCTGGCCGCTTTGTCGCCCTGTCGACATGCTCAGGGGCCTCTCAACCTGCCCAGGGGCCCCTCTGTGCTGACTAGGGGCCCATTCGACGTGTTCAGGGGGCCCATTCGACGTCATCAGGGGGCCCTCTGACCCGCTCAGGGGCCCTTTCGGTCTTGCCAGGGGCCCCTCTGACATGCACAGGGCTCTTTTGAACGTCCAAGGGGCCCTCTGGTCTTTCAGAGGGCCCTGGTGGCCCTAAAGGGTCTCTGAAGTCCTCTAAACTCTCTAAAAACCACGCTTCGTGTAGTAAAGAGCCTATGATACCACGCTTCGCGCGGTCTCGTCGGCCCTTTTCGGCGCGCTGCGCGCGCCGAAAAGGGCCCTCGTGCGCCAAAAAGGGCCCTCCTGGCCTCCAGGTGGGGGGGGGGGGGGGAGGGGCCGCCCCCGCCGCCTTCCCCTTGGCTACGTGCCTGGCTACTGAACATTTTTAGTATTTTGTGACAACAATACTAACCATACGAATTCAGCAAATTTTGAAAGCAGATATATGACTTTGACCTCAGTGGATCCCCGACTGGAAAAAATACACGCTTTCATCAACATGTCCAGCGTAATTCGGCGTTTGCGCCGAAAATTTCGGCGCACGTCCAGCGTAATTTCATCTAGCAAAAGTTCGGCGCACAGACCCCCCCCCCGAGATTCCGGTTCAATCCATCAACGCCGCACGACTGGGTACACTGGTCCACGACTGGCTGCTCCTGCCAGGAGCCTCACCACTGACTTCACAATTCAGATGGGGACACTGGTTACATCTTATATTTTCGGAAACTTCCATTTTTGGAAAGTGCGTTCCCATTTATAGAAGTAATTTCCAAAAATTTCCTAAAAGGCGGAAAGTCGGGGGAGCTAGCGAAACAGGTGGCCTCCACCATCGCTTAGCATCTGCCAGCCGTGTACAAACGGAGGGGGTCAGCGGCGACGGTCAGTACCAAAGCAAAGGGTTCACAACCGCCGTTCTGGGCAAGGGGGTGGAGCAGCCAGAGTGGTACTCCGTGCTCTGGGACGGCGCTCACTGGATGGACCTTGCCATGAAAGTCAGAGGCAGATCTATCAGGAGCAATGGGTTTTAGGGGGAGGGGAAATCCAGTGGCGTATTTCCAAACAGTTGTTGAGTGGGGGAGGGTACCCCCTCCCCCACTCAACAGGGGCGTGGGCGTGGGCAGGGGCGTGGGCAAATTTGTTGAGTGGGGGGTCGGTAATATGACGGGAAAAAAATTTACCCCATTTTTATGCGTGTGCCTTTGCAGCATTTTGAATGTGGTTGTCATGTTATAGTAGGTACTTGTTATTAAGCGCCGCGAAATTTTACGGGTTTGCCTGATAAACCCCAGAAATATGGGCCTTGTAGAATATAAAAAGCTAAAAATGTTATTCATTCAATTCACCGTTACAACGAACCGAAGGCTTCGTTATGACGATGACCACCGATGTGACGCCGCGAAGCGTCGTGAAAATTTTAATTTTAGGTCGTGGAAAACGAAATTTTAATATTGGAACCAGACCGTGAGAGGAGCCAAGCCTCAGGTACCCGTATTCCTGGTTGCACATCTCGGTATGACAAATATTGAAAAATATTGAAATTGTACGAGTTTGACTGATAAAACCCAGAAATATTGTAGACGTAGAGGATAAGAAGCTAAAATCCTACTCATTTAATTCACCGTTACAACAAACCAAAGACGATGACGATGGCTTCGTTATGACAATGGTCACCGATGTGATGCGGCGAAGCGGCGTGAAAATTTAAATTTTAGGTCTTGGAAAACGAAATTTTAATATTGGAACCAGACCTTGAGTGGAGCCAAGCCTCAGGTAACCCCTATTCCTGGTTGCACATCTCGGTATGATGAAAAATATTGAAATTAAGGTAGTTTTTCATATACATATTCCTCGGATAGTAAATCACGATGACCGGTGGCAGTCAGCGCTCAATAGAACATATGATAATAACTGTATACATTACATATGTACCAAACTGCAACAAACAACTGATAACAGTGCAAACAGTTTAAAAGCAGCAAGAGGCAGAACGACTTTTCCGCGCATAAATTATCCCTGTGGATTTGGAGGAGGCTGGGGCGAGATGGCTTGGGGAGATGGTCCTGGCCTGGTCCCACTATTAGGCTCTTCGGTCCAGCAAGTTGGGCACCGCTGGAGCGGCTTCCGGGAGCCGATGTCCGCGTCTTTGCGTTTGCGTCGCTTTTTTTTGGAATTCAGCAGACTAGCTAAACATGTGGCCCTCTTGAAAGTTAATATTGTATGAAGGGAGTGGGTCCTGGGGCTAGCAATTAGTACTGTTAAGGAGAGCCCCTGCTAGACACTAAATTAATTCATTTTCCCATTTTCCAAATTCTTATAAGCAATTGTGAATGTTGTATCATGCCACGAAGCAGAGCAAAATTTGCAGGTTTTTGAATGTGGATAGCTGGATTGACTGCTGCAAAGGCAATTTTTACAACTGTACGTCTTGACCATTTGGGGGGGGGGGCAAATCATAGTTTCAGGACCTTTAGGGGGGCTTGCCCCCCCCCCCCCCCCCCCTCTGGAGCCGCCCCTGATGAAAGACACACTGAAATACAGTGACACCCTGATGCCGAGGCTGATGCGGCACTGTGCTGCCTTCCCCATGCTGACTTCACATTTATATGTGTTAACAGGTGTTGTGCATGCAGTGCAGCAAGCAAAAAATTATGTGAAACGGCCATTGCACTGAAATTTCGGTGCAACAGCTCTGCCGAGGCGTCCAGCGTAGTGTGTATTTTTTCCAGTCGAGAGTGGATCCATGATCCATAACAGAATTCAGAGATCAGTGCAACTTGTTTTCAGGATACAACAAAAACATCTGCTACTTACCTATTCAACTTACCTGTTGGGGTCCCTGTGGCCTGTTGCATAAGGATGGTGACAAGGCAGAGGTAAGAATAGGCAGGAAGGAGGAACCAAAGCACAAAAAACGAAGATCTTACAAACTGAAACACTGGACCAGGTTTTAGGCTCTAGTACATACACAAGATAAGATTCAGTAAATAGTAGGAGATACAGTAAGTTCAATTTCCACATTAGCATGCATTTGACTATTTAACTAAGTAGGTACTATTACAATTACGCACCTGCACCTACCTTTAACGCATCTTCAGCTTGAGCTGAACTGTTCCGTAAGTAAAGCTCTGTAAATTCCCTCCACTGCCACTTTTCAGCACTCAACAATGCTTCCTTCGTCATAGCAAAGGCTTGAGAAAGAAATGTAAGTTCGATATTTGCAGGCTAAAACTGAATACAAAAATGAGCTAGCAAAAAAAATAACTTCGACCGCGACCCAACTTTTAGCAGCTGTCACCTCAACGTGCCGGTCTACGCCTTTTGAGACATAAAATGCGCAGCAGTGATAAGCACATGTGTTCTTGTAAAGAACTGTTTTGCCAACAGAAGTAGGTTTAATTACGTCATGAATGTATTCGACTGAACCATTGGGTACTTACAGAAAACAAGCTGTTTTGATTGGTGGAAAAGTTGCTGGCAGTGCTCAAAAGCAAATTACCAAACAGGTGATACGCCGACCGAGCGCGATGTAATTTAATGATCTTCCGCTGCAGAGGCCACGGAGGTTCACTGTGCTGGAACGGGGTCGGCGGTGTGGTCGCTCCAGTCCGAGGTAAAATACGGTGAGAACTTGAACCGGGCCTTCCAACATTGAGGTTTAGCATGGCTGCTTGTGGCGTAATTTTCCCATGCATTTTTTATCTCACTACTCTGTTCAAGTGCAATAGGTACTCTCCAAGTCAGGATTTCCAAGACAGGATCAAGTCCTATCTTGCCATGACCGCATGACCCTGCTCTCCGTTGACACTGATCGATCCGTGCTAGTGATTTCCTGGAGTTTCAAACACTATTTAATCATGGGGGATGCTGGGGCTTATATGGTGTAGGTATTTGACATTGTTTCACATTTCATCAACAACTGCATTGAAGTAGAATGCATTGCTGCTGTAAGCTTCCAGAGTATCTACTTTACAGTGAAAGGATACCCTGTTAATTTTAACTTGTTTGTCAGTGTTCTTAAATTACCCAGGGTAGAAAGGTTGGCTGGTGGTCCCCTAAAACCCCAATCCACCACCATATCCATGTGTGTAGGTTAGCTGGCAATTGTTTTTCTGGGGAGGTTTGCAGCATGCCTTTTGTTTTGTTTTTGATGAGATCGTCGTAAGGAATAATTATGAGACCGGGAAGGGACACGAGGGGGTGGGGGCTGCTGGGAATGTTATCGAAGCTGTTCAGCGCGCAAGTCATCGTGAGTATGAATTAGTACCGCGTCACGAGGGACGCTTACTCACGGTGACTGCCAGCTGGCGGCCCGTCTCGTCGGCCGTGAGATACGTATCGGGTAGAAATGACATGGTTCCAGCACTTTTCGTTGATCACTAGGTACGGGGCGCACCGAGGTGAGGTCGCGAGATTTCGAATTGCCGGACATGCTGCATTGCCTACTGGCCTTGTATCTACGATAATGGTAATTCAGGTAATTCCATTAGCTTAGGTCGTATGTCATATCAGGTCATTCCATTGGCTTACCGGTCTCATCTGACCACTAGTTCTTACGCAGTCTAGAAATAGCACATAATTTTTCGCAGCTGAAATTTCCTCCAAATTCCCGCTTTCTCTGGAAATTGCCAGCTCTCGCCATGCCAGCCAGTTTAGGGTGCAGGATAACCACAGCACCGTCGCATTATCTCGTTACATAGCATTAGCAGGCGCGTAACCACCACTGGGGGAACTGGGGACTTCCCCAGTAACATTTTCTGATTTTAACATTACGCCTATGGACGTTGCATGGAAAGAATCGACTTCAAAGTGCCTCCGTCCCCGCCTACTTTCGGAAGGTAGTTACGCCTGAGCATTAGCCAGTTACCCAAATTCACCACGTGCATCGGAGAAGATCGTCACGCACCACGCGCGGAGCCCAGTTTGTTCCACCTGAGTTACGATGACTACCCTCAGTACTGTTTGTCCTACGCTTTCAACACCGCCCGCCGTCTGAGACGCTCTAACTTCAGACGCGAGCGGCGGAAAATCGGCTTACGTCCCTCGACCGGTCCTAGAAACTGGCCTGCTCGACTGGCCAGAACAAATGACCGTTTCTAGTTGTTACCATGGGACTGGTCTGCGAATTAGAGCCCATGACCGACGGAGGATGACGGTGATAAATTGATTTGAATTGATTGTGGAATGGTTACGTCATGTCCGCGCCGGCCGACGATCATTGGTGGTTTATAGCTGGCGTGGGTGTAAATAGCGCTGATTAATGTCTCTTAGTCCACTGCCGGCGGCGGCCCGGGAAACTGAAATGGCGCTGATGTGTGCTGACTGGTGAATTGTAATCATGCTGGGGCTGCTCGGGATTCGGGAAGTCTGTAAACGTGCTCACTGCGATAGGACGAGAGTGTTACGTCTTGTCTTGGCGTAAATTCTGCTCCAGTTTGTTTTATAGCAACACGTGAGGTGATAAGCAGTGACCACAGTTTCTCATGGGAAAACGGGCAGTGATGGCGGTGATTAAGACTTTGATGTGTAGGGTTTACAGGCAACTTCGTGAGATAAACTCTATTCCTTCGTTGCTTGAAATTTACGTCAAACAACAAATTTATTGATGTGTCATTGTTTAATGTGTTGCTGACATCAATCATATCACAACATTTGTTGCTTTAAAGACATCTTTCGAAAAGTCACGGATATATTCATCCGTCATCGTCTACTTCCTCGCCGCGTTGCGTCTGTATCATTTCCTACTTGCATGTTCTAACTCAATGTATGGCTCTTTCCAGGTTCATCTTATCTTCGCGGCGAACTCCAAAACATAGCTCAACATGTCTGAGCAGTAAGTACCGACCTCCCGCTCTCCGTGCGGTAGATATGACGTGTGTCATTCAGCCTGATCTGGAGCGATTGTGAAACGTTCCTCTAATCCTCTCGATTCAGCCGGCTGCGATGGCGATTGATTACGATAGCTGCGTGCCGTCCTTTCTCCTATTTGCGGGCGGGCAGCGTTTCACCGGGACGAGGCCTGACACAGTGCAGTGCCGCCCGGCCCCCTTGTCCAATGAATACGTGGCGAACCAATGGCTCAACATTTCCCTCGAATCGAAGCTTACTTTAAGAACAGGTTTTTTAATATACGTTCGAAACGGTAAGACGAATGTTAATATTAACCCTCGCCCCTACGGGGGGTGGTCCTAAAACGACCCCTCTGGGGTTTTTCTTGAATAACTTTTTACACATGCGGCGCATCTTGCTGAAATTTCAAGTAGCTGAGTTTACAACAATTATACGTATCCTATGAAAAGTTTAAGTGTAAGACTGCCCCGTGCGCCGTGTTTCGTCGCACGGGGCAGTCTTTCGTGCCCCGAAACCGTCCCGAAACCGAGTCTTCTAAAAGGGGGCCCACTAGTCCTGTGTCGAAAGTACTTATCGTAGCGAGGTAATTATTTCACCACAACCAATTTTTCGATCTGCTCTACAAATCTGCTATCTCAGTTCAAAACCCTATTATAGGTGATCTATTTATTCCCTTTAAAGGGAATGTTTCAACCTTTGTATTGGTTTTGAACTGAGCTTGCCATTATCTTTGGCCGTTATTGAAATGTCGAAAATACCAAGGTCATTTTCCCCCAAACTTAGCCGTTTTTAAGGAATTCAATTGATAGTATGCCAAATGGGGTCTAGGCTAGTTAGTGCCGCCGCTGATTGGCTGACATCGACTTTTTCAGCCAATCCCACTTTGTCAGCCAATCAGCGGCGGTATATAGCTCAATAATGACGTCATCATCCCAAATTTAAAAAACTTAATTTGTGTAAAGTTCAGTGACTTTTCGAGAGAAAAAATATCATCATCGTTTTCAGCAGCACTTGCAGCACTATTTTCGACTACAACCAGCGTATATTATAAAAGGGGACCCACTAGTCCTGTGTCGAAAGTACTTATCGTAGCGAGGTAATTATTTCACCACAACCCATTTTTCGATCTGCTCTACAAATATGCTATCTCAGTTCAAGACCCCATTAAAGGTGACCTATGTATTCCCTCTAACTTGAAAGCATGATATCCTGTCCTGCTCTTCACTGATGATAATGAGCGAGATCATGGCATTGACCTGTCTTCCCTGCCCCGTCCCGCCCTGCCCTGCCCTGCCCTGCCTGCCCTGCCCTGCCCTGCCCTGCCCTGCCCTGCCCTGCCCTGCCCTGCACGGCCCGCCCCGCCCCGCCCAATCAGCCCGGCCGGGGAGGGAAATCGGGTCGGGACTCGGGTGTGCCGCTTGCCGCTCTAGAAAGCGGCACCGGCCGGGGCTGCGCTGCGGTGCGGCGGCGGAGGAGGCGACCCGCCCCTTCCCGCGGCGCTCCGGACCTGCTCACCGGCACCGGGGCTCACTGTGCGGTGCACTGGTGTCTGGTCGTGATGGAGAGACAGATGTAGAGGCGCCCGAGGACGGCACTTCACGTCAGCTGACGGCTAGCGAGGCCTGCAGTCATTGCGGGGTGCCCCGCCGTGTTGCCCCTGACTTAATTAGTTCAGCCGATGGCTAAACTATCGTTCCTTGGCATGAGCAGAGCGACTGCAGACCAGACTAGGTGGAATATAAAAGTGGTGTATTGCGTAATATCCATTAACTCTCAGTCTTATGGTCAGCAGGTTGCTGTAAATACCCGCGTATGCCCTACCTTATGGAT
This sequence comes from Chirona hameri, assembly GCA_036785665.1. Lineage (NCBI taxonomy): Eukaryota > Metazoa > Arthropoda > Thecostraca > Balanomorpha > Balanidae > Chirona > Chirona hameri. Next base: position 47,843 of record JAXIVJ010009167.1, read on the forward strand.
TGTTACGACTATTAAGTAAAATGCAATTAAATGAGACAGCAGTAAGTCTAGACAGCTCATTCAGGCTAAAGGCTTCTGGAGCCATCTCCTCAGTGGAGGTGTGATGAAATACTGGCAGTTATGAGCGCACATGGCTGTGACGGCACGGGGAAAGTACGTCACGACTTTACGCCATCGCTGTCTGTATGTCTGTCCGCCTGTATGTCGTCACATACTCTGACTTTCCAGTCCGTGTCGGTCTCTCTCGCTCGGCGGTATTGCAACATTGCAATCCATGAGCACAGCGGGGGTAATCTGTACTCTGTTGGGGAGGGAGGGGCCGACCGGTTAAGCTATATGTAGCCCCGCGGCGGACACTCGGAATGTGATAAACCCCGAGCTGTGCCGGCCACCTTCCCGAGTCTCGACTGACTGCTGAGGCCGGTGTGTGCTGTACTTTGCTTAACGGAGCAGTCCAAAGGCCGGTCTGGGCTTGCGACGATGATTCAGCAGGAGATGGTATAGCTTATGAACCGTGTTCATGCTTCGGTAAAGCACACACGTGTTTGAAGTTGTCAATTACAGTCTTTCAAAATTAGCCAAACATCTCAGCATCACATGAATAACGTGGCACGGCAGTGATATGAACGCTTGAATGGCTGTCAGTTGAATGATCCACTTTTTATGAACGGCGGTGGTTGATTATCCCCAGTCCCGGGAGTACCGGCTAGGTGGTCCGGTTCACTGCGCCTCTGATTAACGCCGACGGCCATCCAGGGCGAACAATGAAACCCCAGCCGGGAGCCGCATACCACGCCGTCCGCTGCTCCGTTTTTACCCTTCATATGTCCGCCGTACAATGCGGGCGACTGAATATCAAATCGGGCCGCCGCGCCGCCCGGTCGGCCCGTGTTACTCGCACCGCGCTGCCTCGGAATCCAGCGCACCTGTTCTGCGCTCGAGGTGACCGCCGCCGCCGCCGGCCAACCTGTTCCCATTCCGCCAGTGTCCGGCCGCCGTCGAGCCGCCTGAGCGGTGGTCCTGGTGCTAATTGAAACATAGGCAGCGTGCCTGCCTGTTGGCTGGCCGAGCGGTCTGTCCCGACTAGTGGTGCCAATCGGTACAATCATTTTCGGAATTCCGAATTTGTCCGAAGACCGATTCGGTTTTCGACGGACAATAAGCATATTTCTTTGGACATTTTCGGACATCCAATGCCCAAAGATGGCTTGTCGCGAAAATCACTTAGTTACTGTTTTTGTATTGATTAAAAATGGAAGTGTGCCACTGGTAATTCATTTCCATACCAAACACTTTTCTGCTTTCGTACAAATTTCGGACAAACAATGATTTTCGGACAGTTTCGGACGGACAGCTGACCATGGTCTTGGACACCGGTCGGACATTGGACAAATATGTTCTGAAACTGGCACCACTAGTCCTGACGAGGTGGCCGGCGGGTGGGTACCGGCCGGAGAGAGAGGGAGAGAGACATGGCACTGCTACGTGAGCCGTGCTGTCGATGGTAGGCACGGAAAGGTGGCAGTTGGAGATGTCTAGTCTGTCTCGCTGCCGGTCCTGAGCAGGTTTACGGGCGGAGATAGTAGTCTGAACATGGACAGATCCAGAACGGTGGCGGTCTTGTAATCGGAGACCTGTTCAGTCGTCCAGGCGTACCATCGCCACATGCGTAGCTCAATCAGTGGCGGGTCTTAGGGCAAAACAGGCAATTGCGCCCCTCCCCCAAAAAAAAACAATCTGTAGGCAAACTTATGTTTTTGCCGCTCCCCCCCCCCCCCCCCTCCAATGTTCCGGGAAGTCGTGATTTACCCCCCCCCCCCCCCCCCCCCCCCCCCCCCCCCCTCCCGCTCAACAAGTTTTAGCTGACTGTGGGGTCCTCTTATGTCGTTCAACAAGTTTATTTTCTTGGTGGACGCCCCCGCTCAACGACTTTTCGCGCTGCCGAACCGACGCGCTGCCGACCCCCCCCCCCCCCCCCCCCCCCCCCCCCCCCCCCCGCCCGCCCGCGCAACGACTCTTCCACGCTGACGACCCGACGCCCCCCCCCCCCCCACACTCAACACTTTTCGCTGACGAAACTGAGCGAAATTTGTGTCCCCCAAACTCGAAACCTAGATCCACCACTGAGCTCAACTGGAGTTAAGTACATACTTCAACGTTAAAAATATGTTGGAGGATAATGGATATAGGTGACAGGTGCACCGGCATTTATTTATTCGTGCCACTGTCATAAAGTGTATAGTCTGTATAGCTTCTTTCATAATATCCATGTTTGCTAAATGACTACGACTGTGTCTGTATAAACCGGTTATTGGTCAAGCCATCTGTATACACCGGTCATTGGTCACTGGTCACTGGTCAAGCCATCCGACGGCATTCTGAATGCTCAGGCCAGTGACGTCGCCACAACATTGTGGGTGTGAGGCCAGCCAGGGGTTGGGGGGGGGGGGGGCAGTCCCAGTGGGCTAATATTAAAATCCTGCTAATCGGGGGGGGGAGACTCCGGCTGGAGCGATCCTATGGGGGGCCGGACCCCCAGCCCCCCCCCCCCCCCCCCCGTGGCGACGCCCCTGACTCTGTCTGATTTAGATCTTGTTCGGTTGAGTTGTCGCGTGCTTTCACGCCATGTAACAAGTGTCAAGTACTCCAGTTCTGTCTTCTGTACGTGGCCTGTGGCGCAGAACAGAAGCTGTCGCGAGAAGAAGCTGTCGGCCGGACCGGCACATAAAGGCTTTAATGGGCTGAATGTAAACCTTTTTAGGTGTCGATTGGTGTGACCAAGTGTCGGCTTTGTGTTTACAATAGGCCCCAGGATTGATTAAAGGGAAATATGACCCTTTCCCTCAAAAATGGAGTTAGCACTTGAAATCGACAGACGATGCCAAAATATGATGTAAATTTGTCGTCTTTTGCATATAAAAATTCCTTCCGATAATTTTTTCCCATTTCAACCATTTCAAGGTAATATATATTGGGACGATCATATTAACATGGCAATAATTATTTTGTATATAAACAATGGCCGAAATAACAGAATCAAGCTTTCGTTTTTACAACATCTTCAAGATGAAGATGTTGTAAAAACGAAAGCTTGATTCTGTTATTTCGGCCATTGTTTATATAAAAAATAAATATTGCCATGTTAATATGATCATCCCAATATATATTAATTTCATCATTATGACATACACAACCATCTCGTACATAAAAAAGATTTAAAGGTAATCTTGATAGCGTTCCACACTTTTAGCGACCGGTACTTGCAAGAACTTTTCGGTTTCCATCAAACTCCGGGCTTTTCCCGTATTGCTTTTTTACGCATTGGTGTGGAAATATATTTTGCGTTCTGCCTGTTGTGATTACATACCCGCTTTCCTTCACAATTAACAACCATCGAAGAACAAAAACTGGCAATGAAATCGGAAGCTCATCGATGCACATCGACGGCGACCTATTTAGTGTCGGCGATTTGTTTAGAAGTGCCCATTCAACAACGTTGAACAGATTGATACAAAAGCGCCAGATGTGTCGCTTTCCAATAGTGGAGGGAAAATACCGATCATGAATTTTCCAAACTTCCAACTTCGAAATAGGGAATAATTATATTTAATTCTTAAATTTAGATCACATCATTTTAATACCATAACGGTAGCCGAAGAAATTGTTGCAACAAAATCAAAAGGACATTATTTTCCTTTAAAAGGACTGTCCCACCTTTGTGAAAGTTGTCGAATCACACTTAATTGTATGTCTTCATGTCAGGCGAGGTCAGCTGAACATGTTCCTGAACTTTTTTCCGAAAAAAAAATGTTTATCTTGGAAGGATATTCAACTTTTAGTTTTAAGCGGAAAGTTGGGTTGGTGACGTCATATGATTTTTTTTTTTAATAATAGGGAAATCATTTGTGCTGCCAAATGTATGGCACAATTTTTTTGTCGACATCTATTGCGCAGAAAAAGCGAACCACCCGGTGTCTAGATTGGCTTAGATTGCGAACCAGCCGGGGATCGAGAAATGAAAGACGAAAATATTACAAGGCTGACCTTAAAACAAGTCGACAATCATTACCAGTTGGGTAAAGAGACGACTCTGTCGGTTTAGAGTCCCTATTCACATACACAAGGGCCTTATTGTTTACAAATGTCAAAATCAAACTCGAATATATTTTTGATTAGATCATTGTGGTTGTTTTAACTGCTACCATATTTAATTTCAATGCCAAGCCATAAAAATGGCTATCTCAACTAAAATATAATGTTAAGGTGGGCTAGTCCATTTAAGCAGCGATGCTGCTACATTATCAACTCCATAGGTATGCTGAATGGAAGGCAACACATTTCAATCATGCGAATTGCACAGAGCAACAAAACTGCATTCGAAAAT
>JAXIVJ010009168.1:0-52225 GCA_036785665.1 Chirona hameri
TAATTGGAGGGTCCCTCGTGCGTTGACTTGCTTGTTGATTGAAGGATCCATTTCTCGAATGAAAATAGCCTCCAGCGCTATTAGGCGCCGCCTATCCTGTGCCTTTGTCAGAATCTTTGTGTTCTGGGTCATCAGCTGCCGAGTCAGACTTTCATGGTGGTGCTGTAGTGTATGGGTAAGGGGTCCGCCTTATTGTAGGTGCATAGTTATGCGTCTTGTCAGTGATGTAGTTGTGTTGCCAATGTATGCACTGCAGGGTAGGAGCGCGCAGTCTCCCAATGTACATTTATAGTGATACACGACGTTTGTCTGTTTAAGGGCAGTTGGGTCACTAGACATGTTGTTTTTCACAATCAAAGAAGAAGTCTTCGGATTTGTATAGTAAATGTTTAGTTCGACTTTATCTGTTGTCTCTATAGGTTTACAGTTTCGGTGTATGATGTTACGTAATGCCTTTTCATCAGCTCGGTATCCTGGAGACATAGCGTTCTTGTAGAACAAATGGTAGGTAGTCTCCTGTGACGTCGTAGCAGGCTGCTCTCTCAGAAAGAGCAAGTTTTACCTCACGTTCTACGACTGATATCGGGTAGTTGTTATCAGCAAGTATTTGTTTGACTCTTTTTAGCTCTTGATGAACTAATTTCCAAGTCGAGCAGTGCGTAAGCGCTCGGTGGACATACGCTTTGATGACACTATTTTTATACCGATCAGGACATTCGCTAGCGCCATTTAAGCACTTTCCCAAGTCAATGTTCTTACGGTGTACTTTTGTCTGATAAGTATTCCCTGAAGCATCGATATCGATATCCAGAAAATTGATCCTGTTTTGCACGCTACTTTCTACGGTGAATTGCAGGTCAGATACTTCTTGAAGTCGTGTTTTAAATCTATCCAGACTGCTGTCATCACGCACGTCATCCAGTTACTTGGAGGACCACCACCCGGCTCCCGCGACCGCGATCCTAGCAGCGGGCGTACGTATACTTGATCATTGTCCTTGAGTGTACTTATCTGAACTGTTGTTTGAACGGTTGTATCGTCGGTTATTATCGGTTATTACTTATGTTTATTATTGGTTAGTGGTTATATTTGTGTTTTTCAATGTATCTATATTATGTTTAAACTTAAAGTTGCAAAAAAGAAGATGTGCGATGTTTTTGTCTCGAGTACCCATTATCACGTAGCATTTATTTCAAATACGCTTTTTTGGGTTATTGTACGTTCTGCTTCACTTTCGATGTAAATGCGATCCACGAAACATGTAATCTGTGTAACTGTTAATTAGCGCAAACTTGTTATATTCTCTGAAGATGTGAGTCGACTCACGAAACGTTAGAAAGATGTAAATAATGTCCCCAATTTGTGTTTTAATAATATGGTGTGCGGTGATGAACTTCGGCACTATACTACATGACCTATCAACTGAAGGAAAGCGAGCTTTGAGGAACATCGAAAACACGTCTCGAAAAATAGTCAACGCAAAGGCATCTGTTGTTTTCAATGAACAATGCATATATATATATATATATATATATATATATATATATATATATATATATATATATATATATATATATATATATATATATATATATATATATATATATATATATATATATATATATATATATATATATATATATATATATATATATATATATCTATATCTATATCTACATCTACATCTACATCTATATCTATATCTATATCTGTATCTGTATCTGTATCTGTATCTGTATCTGTATCTGTATCTGTATCTGTATCTGTATCTGTATCTGTATCTGTATCTGTATCTGTATCTGTATCTATCTGTATCTGTATCTGTATCTGTATCTGTATCTGTATCTGTATCTGTATCTGTATCTGTATCTGTATCTGTATCTGTATCTGTATCTGTATCTGTATCTGTATCTGTATCTGTATCTGTATCTGTATCTGTATCTGTATCTGTATCTGTATCTGTATCTGTATCTGTATCTGTATCTGCATCTGTATCTGCATCTGCATCTGCATCTGCATCTGCATCTGCATCTGCATCTGCATCTGCATCTGCATCTGCATCTGCATCTGCATCTGCATCTGCATCTGCATCTGCATCTGCATCTGCATCTGCATCTGCATCTGCATCTGCATCTGCATCTGCATCTGCATCTGCATCTGCATCTGCATCTGCATCTGCATCTGCATCTGCATCTGCATCTGCATCTGCATCTACATCTACATCTACATCTACATCTACATCTACATCTACATCTACATCTACATCTACATCTACATCTACATCTACATCTACATATATATATATATATATATATATATATATATATATATATATATATATATATATATATATATATATATATATATATATATATATATATATATATATATATATATATATATATATATATATATATATATATATATATATATATATATATATATATATATATATATATATATATATATATATATATATATATATATATATATATATATATATATATATATATATATATATATATATATATATATATATATATATATATATATATATATATATATATATATATATATATATATATATATATATATATATATATATATATATATATATATATATATATATATATATATATTTATTCTTGCACAATTATACAGAAATATATGTAGAAATTAAATGTTTATATGGCTGGGTTGAGGCCAACAATTAAAACGTCTTCCCATTGGCTAAGAGCCATGAGCCCATGACATAAATTATGTAATGATAGTCAAATGAAGTATGACGAAGACACATCCGTGGTATGGCTGCGGCGGAATGCAAACATAGGTGAATGTGCATCATTTATTATACAATTTTTGAAATTAGTTGATACATATGTTCACGTGAGATGTGATCGTCATTTGTCACCATCACCATTGACCAGTACCAGTAACTTTAACAATAGATTTAACAAGTAACCGCCTTGTTGACAGTTGTGATCTGTAAATATCAATCTGCAGACCATCACGCCACACAGGTTGAGGTAGGAAATCCTTGTTCATTGAAATCTGGTGTTTATTTTTTTCAGTGCTGTATATTCTGACAATTAGGTACATGGCTACGGCTAGTAATCGTATAGATTAATGTTAATAGTATTATAGGTATTTACTGTGAACATAGTACCTTGTGGGAGGTTATACTATTATGAATTAAGAAGGTTAACCTATGAGAGACTGATGTCAGATGTGATCCAAGATTGTAATCAATGTTAGCTCATGAGCCATGAATGCATTGTGGTTTTACCATGGGATCCCATGGTATCCTAAAAACATGCTTGAATTATGTCGTGGGATCCACTGGGATCACGGAACAAACCGATTATTTTTTGTCGTTGGATCCAAAGATCATAGATCAAACATCGTGTTTTTGCCGTGGGATCCATTGGGACTATAGATCCAACCTTATATTTTGCCGTGGGACCAACCGGATCATGGATCTAACATTGTATTTTTCCCCGTGGGATCCAATGGGATCATAGATCCAACCTTATATTTTTGTCGTGGGATCCACGGATCAAAGATCAAACATTGTATTTTTGTCGTGGGATCCAATGGGATCATAGATACTTCCCTGGGATCCATGCACATGTCTGGACTCAACGATATATGGTTCAACATGACATGTAATTTGAGCTAAGAATAAATTAAATTTCACATCCTTTGGAACGAATTCAGCAAAACAAAAATCAAGCAAGTCTGCTCTTTTTTTTGGGACGGGGGTATCCCCCCTGATTTTGAACTTGGGGGACGCGTCCCCCCATCCCCTCCCCCCCCCCCACCCCCCGTCGCCGACGCATATGTCCATTGAGTGTGGGAGTTTTAAAGCATGACATACATGCATTCTTATATTTTAGCACCACAAAAAGTGAAATATGCTTAAAGGAAATAGTTCACCTTCAACATTAGTTTTACTGAGATAGCAGTTTTGTAGCCCGTGTTGGGAAACCCCTATCTGCAAGTTTTCTTGACTGAAAAGACTTCACAGCCGAATATATTTGATTTTTTTTTTGGCGAAGGAATGCGGTGCTGGCGAAAGAATGTTGTACTGGTTCTAGCCCGGGCTGAGGCTATACCATCAGCCAATCAGCTTGCAGCTGGTGCTAGCAAGCGAACCGCCGGCCGCCGGTTGGCACATCTCCAATGCGAGTTTATCCCTACGCGACTACTTTCGAATCTGATTGGCTGAACCATTTTTTACATTCGCGTGACGTCAGGACTCTGACTCAGAGAGTATGAATATAGTTTTGATAAAAATACAAATTTACGACCTTATGTCCTGAATCGGCGCGATATAAGGCCATTTTTGACAATATAAAAAGAAATTGTATTACAAAATATAATCAAATCGTGTTTGGTAAACAAATTCAAGTTGAACTATTTCCTTTAAACTTTGAAATGGGTGGGAACGGGAGTCCCATCAGTTATGCATTCGGGTTGGAACGGGTTTGGGTCTGGCTGAATGGGCTGGCACGGGATGGGGGCTGAAAATATGTCCCGTGAAGGGCTCCCATGGTCAGACAAGCTGCACGCTCGTCCTGGCTAAGAATCGAGCCTCACCTCTGCGCCAGCTCAGCATCCCACGGCTGGAGTTGCAGGCCGCCGTGATGGCAGTGCGCGCCGCGGTCGCCATGCCACAAGAACACGATATCGAGATTCACTCAACTCACTACTGGTCCGACTCGCGCACCGTCCTTCAATGGATCAACTGCGAGAGCCGCCGCTACCAGAACTTCGTAGCAAATCGCATCGCGGAAATTCAAGATGAGTCAGACTGCCGGTCCTTGCCAGGAATCTTCCAGGGGCGGATCCAGGATTGTCATTGAGGGGGGGGGGGGGCATTCGTTGGCACCTGAAGGGGGCGCCCGGCCTCGGGTCGCCAGTACGATGAGTCGTTGAGCGAGGAGGGGGAGGGGGTAGTGTCGGGTCGTCAGAGCGAAAAGTTATTGACGGAGGGGGGGGGGGGGGGGGGGCTGGAGCCCTCAGTGCGAAGTCGCTGACAAGGGAGAGGAATTTGTAATTATCACCTAACCCGCGCCCCGCTGGGCTGTTCAGCCGAACACGCGCATAAGAAACACGAACACGCTGGGGGAAGATGTTGCCCCCTCGTTATCTTCCGAACCAATAACTGCAGCGAAACGCGCAAGGCGGCATTCGAAAGCTCTCAATATTACGCATCTAAATCTTACGGAAATTTGTATAAATAAGGTAACATATCATGTCCCGGTCGGGGCAAAGGTCAAAATTGAGGTACTTGAGTTTTTGGGTCATACTCTCCATCCATGAAAGCCTTAGATTGCGACTATTATCGCACAATGTGCTTTCAAAGGTATAATGCATATCCCGCATAAGCAAAAGCGAAATTGTAGGGAAAGATCAAGGTCAAGGTCAGCTCACAAAATGTCACTAATGGCAAGAGGTCTTCAAAAACCATGCTAAACATGTATAATGGGTTAGTTTACACGTGTAATTCGATAGTAACAGCCATTTTCACAACCTGACCCCATATAATGGGCCTCAGGTCAAAGTCAGGTCACATAAGGTCAAAATTTGAAATTGATTAATCTAAATAAAAATGCATGTTTCTAGACCAGTTTTGTCTCAGAAATATAGCACTGGCTTGTATTTGTCGGTATCTGGTCACTGGAAGCCAAACAAAATGTAACTTAAATGAAGTCATGAGTTACCTAAACTTAGGGAGCCATAAAACAGTCAAAAATAAAGATATTGCTCTGAAATTTGGTATAGGCATCATCCATATTTGGTGCTCCAATATATTTATTAAGTTTTTTAATATCATCAACAATGATTTTGTGGATGTTTTTCCGAAAAAAACGTTATTTTTATTTTGGGGGTCAAAAACCAAAATTACGCACATCCGAGATCGAGATAGCCATTTTCAAGAGAATGTAATTTCCTTTGTTTTGACGTTTTGTATCTGCAATCTGCGTCAAAACTCGATGTTCTACGATTTGCAAACATTTATCGTTTTTCCACCAAAAATGGCAAGACATGCCGTCAATAAAACGTCATTATTTCCCAAAGCACTGCATCGATCTCATTGAAATTTGGTAAGAAGACATAAAATTGATGCAGCATAAGGTACCTACAGATTCATTTCGATATCTATAATCGTGTTCAAGGTATTGAGAAAATCCTGGAGGGGGCAAATTTTGCTGCCCCCCCCCCCCCCCAGCGGGGCGTGGGCTAGTTATCAATTCGTACAGCCAATGCAGGAACGCGTTGGGGGCATACTTGTATGAAATTCCTCCCCCCATGTTCCTGTGGGAGGGGGCATTTTCCCCTGATGCCCCCTCCCCCCTGATCCGCCAGTGGCCATGGTCATGAGGTGCGGGAAGGTTGTCGTGGAAAAATTGCAGTGTCGCGCCAAAATAACTCATTATTGTAACACACCCAAACCATTTTGACAGTGCTATGATTTGGGGCGCCCTCCATGGGTTTGAGGGCGCCTTCCATGGGGTTGAGGGCGCCCTCCTCAGATTTGGGGTGCATCCCCATCGCGTTTGAGGGCGCACTTCCGAGTTTCGGGGCGCCCTTTCGAAGTTTGGGGTACTTTTCTGGCATCGGGGCTCTCTCCTTGGAATTGGGAGCGCCCTCCATGGGTTTGGGGGCGCCCTCCATGGGATTGGAGGCGCCCTCTATGGATTTTGTGGCGCCCTCTTCAGATTTGGTGCGCCTTCCTCAGATTCGGTGAGCATGCCTAATCGCGTTCGAGGGCACGCTTCCGAGTTTCGAGGGCGCCCTTCCGAAGCTCTGAAGTTCGGGGCTCTTTTTGGGTATCGGGGCGCACTCCCCGGAATTGGGGGTGCCCTCCATGGGCCTGCAGCGCCCAGATGGCGCCTTCGTCGCAACACTAGTGTCCCTGCGCCTTCGGCGCTAGGGCGCCAATTTCCATTGAGGGGGCTGGCAGCCCCGTTGCCCCCCCCCCCCCCCCTCCTGGTTCCGCCCCTGGAGTCCTCAACCCGGCTTACATCTGCTCACGCGACTGTAGCCTACGAGAGCTGCTGGCAAACAGCTGGTGGCTTTATGGCCCTGAGTTTCCTAGTCGTCCCGAAGCTGAATGGCCAGCTGGACCGGCGATGAATGAGAACGAGAACATGGCAGAGCTTGCAGAGCGTCGCGTCGTTCGAGCCATGTCCATAGTAAACGAAGCGTGAATCGTCGATCAAAAGAAGTTTCCTGACTGGCGAAAACTTCTTCGTGTCACTGCCTGGGTCCGACGGTTTTTGTCCAACTGTCAGAAGACGCAATCGGAGCGTCAAAGTGGTCCTCTGTCACTCGACGAGCTACTCGAGGCTGAACACACTGGTGTTTAACGGTACAGAGAGAAGTGTTCGCAGACGAGATTGTTGCGTTAAAAAGGGGACAACGCATATCCAGCAGCAGTAAGCTGCTCCCGCTCAGTCCGTTCATGGACAGCTGCGGTGTGGTTCGCGTTGTAGGCAGACTGCGTCAGCGTCTGCTCTGCCATACGAAGCGCAACATCAAGTGATACTGCCATCTAGGCACGAGGTCACAAGATTGGTTGTGACAGATCGCCACCGAAAACTCGCACACGCTGGCCCCGAACATGTGCTAAGCGACATACGCCAGATGCATTGGATCCTGAGAGGGCGCGCAGCAGTAAGAGCCTACACATTCAAGTGTTCTGTATGTGTGCGAGCACGCGCGGCACCGCTGCCTCCTCGGATGGCGAACTTACCCGCGGCACGAGTCGCCTCTGACAGCCCACCCTGTACTGCCGTTGGAGTGGACCTTTTCGGACCAATTCTGGTGAAGAAAAACGGAAAAGCTGAGAAGAGGTACGGCTGCACTTGCCTCGGCACCAGAGCCGTGCATCTGGAAGTGTCCCACTCGCTCGACACCGACTCTCGGATTATGTATCTGAGACGCATGATGGCCAGAAGAGGGCATCCGCGAGTAATTTACCCAGATAACGGCACCAATATGAGAGGAGCTGAGCGCGAGCTGAAGAGATGCCTCCAGCGCTGGAACCAGTCGAAGATCGTCGACGCGATGTCGCAGCAGAACGTAGAATGGCGGCTCAGTCTACCTGCTTCGCCTCATTTTGGAGGAGTCTGGGAGAGGCTAATCCGGTCAGTCAAACATGCACTACAGACGATCACCGGACGACAAGCCCTGACAGATGAGACTCTCATGACCTTCACGACTGAAGTAGAGGCGCTGCTGATAGTCGACCGCTTCCCATGTCAGTGACGACCCTGAGGACTTTGAAGCTCTGACCCCGAATCATTTTCTTATGGGGCGCGCTTCTCCGAATCTCCCGCCAGGAATATTCACCGAATCAGACTTCACGTCCGGGAAGCGCTGTCGTCATGGTCAACGACTGGTGGACCATTTCTGGCGACGGTGGAGTCGGGAATACCTCCCGAGCCTCACAGTATGGCACAAGTGGACGAGAGATGGACGGGGTATCCAGACTGGAGATTTAGTTCTTCTAGCGGAAGACAACGTGCCCCGTGGCATATGGACGCTGGACCGCGTCATTCGTCACATAAAGGGCACCGACGGCAGAGTGCGGGCGGCTGAGATCAAGACTGCATTGGGCAGAAAACTCGGCCCGTGGTGCGCCTGTGTGTTCTAGAGTTCTATAGTAATTACGAGCGAGCGCAAAACGCTCGCTCGTCCTTCCGTGGTATATGGGACAAATATTATTATGAGCGGCCCGGCCCGGCCCGGCCCGACCCGACCCGACCCGACCCGTGGCGACGCTTTTGAGAAGCTCATATCTCTGCAACCACACGTCTGATTGACAAGCTGACTTCTTTTCTGAGCAGCCCCATCCAACCTACCTTGTTTGAGACCAGTGCCGACTCGTGTGGGTGCCTACCACTGCGCGTGGCGCGTGCCGCGTGAGGGGTGTTGAAAGGTGTTTTCTCGCAAAAACTCTGCAACGGCTGATCCGATTGTATGCAAATTTGGTGTGTGGTTAGGGACCCCTCAGCCGCCAAGTTTCCACAAGCCAGGGGTGGGGTGCATCTGCACGTGCGCACGTGGACACCCCTATTCTATATCTCAGGAGCGGCTGAGCCGATTGTGTTCAAATTTGATGCGTGGTTAGGGGCCTCTCATCCGCCAGTTTTCCACAAGTCAGGGGTGGGGAGCCTCTGCACTTGCGCACGTGTACACCCCTATTATGTATCTCAGGAACGGCTGAGCCGATTGTGTTTGAATTTGGTGTATGGTTAGGGACCTCTCAGCCGTCACCTTTCCACAAGTCCGGGTGGGGTGACTTTGCACGTGCGCACGTGCACACCCATATTATATATCTCTGGAACGGCTGAGCCGATTTGTTCAAATTTGGTGTGTTGTTAGGGACCTCTCAGCCCCCACTTTCCCACGAGTCAAAGGTAGGTGCCTCTGCACGTGCGCACGTGCGCACGTGCGAACCCTTTTTTGTATCTCAGAAACCACTTGCCCGATCAAATTGAAATTCCCCATACATTTACTTCGCGCTCGCTCGTTCATCGCCAACTACGGCGCCTTACTGGTAATATTGATGATTTAGTATTTGTGACTAAATCAGGGCCGGCGATGTGGGGAACGGTAAATTACGCGCTCGCTCGTCTTTCCGTGGTATATGGGAAAAATCTGAATATGAGCGGCCCGGCCCGACCCGACCCGACCCGACCCGTGGCGACGCTTTTGAGAAGCTCATATCTCTGCAACCACACGTCCGATTGACAAGCTGACTTCTTTGCTGAGCAGCCCCATCCCACCTACCCTGTTTGAGACCGGTGCCGACTCATGTGGGTGACTACCACTGCACGTGGCGTGTGCCGTGTGAGGGGTGTTGAAAAGTGTTTTCTCGCAAATACTCGGCAACGGCTGAGCCGATTATGTGCAAATTTGGTGTGTGGTTAGGGACCCCCCCAGCCGCCAATTTTCCACAAGTCAGGGGTGGGGTGCCTCTGCACGTGTGCACGTGCACACCCCTATTTTATATCACAGGAACGGCTGAACCGATTGCGTTCTAATTTGGTGTGTGGTTAGGGACCTCTCAGCCGTTGCCTTTCAACAAGTCAGGGGTGGAGTACCGCTGCACGTGCGCACGTGTTCACCCCTATTATATATATCTATAAATGTGTTTTCTGTTTATCAGAGGATGTTCGTTTGGCGGATGGTGTTTTTCACGAGCTCTCTTTATTTTTTTCCATAAAATGATGATGCCGAAATTAAAAGGAACGATATATTTAATTGATTTGTCCGTTGATACGTCGTCTCCGTCGTTATTGTATCGTTCGTTCGGAGCGAGGTGTGCTCAAATATATTGTTTGATTATGTATTTATTTAACCTCTGTTAATTCCCATTATTACATATAACAGGATGGTCCTCGGCAACAACTATAAACATATAAAACATATAAAACGATGCCCCCCAACCGCGTACTGGTGGATCCAAGGGGGAGGGGCAAAGAGGCTATGCCCCACCCCAACCGCCTACTGGTGGGTGCCAGGGGCTAAAGGGTTCATATCCCCACCGCCTACTAGTGGATCTAGGGGGGGGGGGGCAAAGGGGCACTGTCCTCCAAACATCTACTAGTGGATTCAAGGGGTCAAAAGGGCCATGCCTCCCAAGTCCCAACCGCCTACCGGTGGATTCAAAGGGGCCGCCTACTGGTGAATCCAGGGTGTGTGGGAAAATGGGTCATGCCCCCCCCCCCGCCCAACCGCCTACTGGTGGATCCAAGGGGAGCCAAAGGGGCCATCTCCCAACCGCCTACTGATGGATCCAAGGGGGCCAAAGGGCCCATGGCTTCCCAACCGCCTACTGGTGGTCCCAAGGGGGCTAAATGGGTCATGTTCCCCACCACAACCGCCCATTAGTGGATCCAAGTGGCGCCAAAGGGGTCATGTCCCCAACCGCTTACTGGTGGGTCCAGGGGGGGCAAAGAGGCCATGTCCCCCAACCGCCTGCAGTCGGATGACAATGGACACATTTCCGGATTTAAAGAAAATCTAAGCAGCTTTACCCCTCGCCAGTGCAGGGGGTGGGGGGGGGATGTCACCCCCTCGGTTTTTTCGGGAATAACTCGTGTAAATATAAACCGATTGCGATGCAACTTCCTAGCTCGCTTTAACCGGTCCGATCTGGCTCGATCCGACCCGGCCTGGACCGGCCCTGCCTGACCGCTGTAACGCTAGGATGTAAGCTTGGACCCGATAGGTTGAAAGCCCATTCCGTGTCTCTCTGATGAACACAGGCGCCCCTCTCTCCTCCCCTCCCCCAGCTCACGCGCCGGCCGGGCGGTCACTGTGAGTACACCCTTATTAGGATGAGTCTATTTTACCTCGACCGCAGCGCCATCTACTTACGTACGCCGGAAGATGCATAATAGGCCGACTGTATACGGTCTCTGCTCGAGTACGGCAGTGTAATATGGGCACTGGGCAGGTGCAGCTGTCACCTATCTAAAGCGTCCCGAGTGTGTACAGCACAAGTTTTTGAGGTGGCTAGCCTCCAGGTCGGACCGACCCTGTACTGACCTAGGCTATGAGGCGCTTTTAGATAATTTTAACATGTGTTATATGAAAGCGAGACTTATCCAGCATGACATTATGTTTTTTACAATATGTATATCAATGCCGCATTGAGTGTTCATCTCATGTCGACATTCCGCCTGTCCGTGCCGCCGCGGCCAACTCGCAACTCCTCCCTTTGGGCCATACCTTTTGCCAGAGTAAATACCGTCCTTCGTAGCCTTCTCTGTCGTGTGAGTGTCCCAACACATACCAACTCCTTTCTTAGATCCTGTACGTCCGCTGATTTCTTCACTTCAACACGC
The DNA here is from genome assembly GCA_036785665.1 of Chirona hameri. Classification (NCBI taxonomy): domain Eukaryota; kingdom Metazoa; phylum Arthropoda; class Thecostraca; order Balanomorpha; family Balanidae; genus Chirona; species Chirona hameri. Next base: position 11,868 of record JAXIVJ010009168.1, read on the forward strand.
TATTCCTTCTTGACCAGCGTTCGAAAGTTCGCGAGTCGTGGCGGCACGTATATGTGATCCGCTGCGTGTGAATGCGAACTATATGCAATATTATGTATATATTTGTGTACTTTGCCTGAGCGTATGATGTATTTTGACAAACATTGTGCTTTTTTACTATGTGACTGCACCTATCAAGGCGGCCGCACACTGCGCATTCGGCGCCCGATATCACTGCGAATTTCCGCCTCGGAAAATCGCGGCGATACCGCGGAATATCATCCTTGTTCCGGCGGATTCGGCGCTGTCTGCTCGCGAGATTCCGCCCCGCCGACTTACAGCATGTTGCATCCTGTGCCTTCAGCCTGTCCCAAGGTAACTTAAAAGAAATAGTTCACCTTCAACATTAGTTTTAAACTGAGATAGCAATTTTGTAGCCCGTGTTGGGAAACTCCTATCTGCAAGTTTTCTTGACTGAAAAGACTCTCCAGCCGAATATATTTGAGTTTTTGGCGAAAGAATGCGGTGCTGGCGAAAGAATGTTGTACTGGTTCTAGCCCGGGCAGAGGCTATACCATCAGCCAATCAGCTTGCAGCTGGTGCTAGCAAGCGATCGCCGGCCGCCGGTTGGCACATCTCCAATGCGAGTCTATCTTTACGCGACTACTTTCGAATCTGATTGCCTGAACTATTGTCTACATTCGCGTGACGTCAGGACTCTGACTCAGAGAGTATGCATATAGTTTTGATAAACAATAAAAATGTACGGCCTTTTGTCCTGAATCGGGGCGATATAGGGCCATTTTTGACAATATAAAAAGAAATTGTATTAACAAATATAATCAAATCGTGTTGGGTAAAATTTTCCAAGGTGAACTATTTCCTTTAATGATGGCCATTTTTCGACGAAGATGTAAGTTTAGAACGACGAAACTTTTACATAATACATTTCACAGCGGCAAGAGCATGCTGTAAAAATTTGTATCTCTATCTTGCATAGATTCGCTACTGTTAGCCTGATCAATTTTGTTGTCCGCGGTTTCGCGGCGTTCTTTCGCGGAAAAAAGCTCGTTCGAATCAGCGTTGTTCCGCCGGTCCGCAGATGGCCGGCCGACGACATTCGTCCGCGATTTTTGACGTTTCGGCTGACGCGAAGGCGGAAAGTCGCTAAAGATGCGTGGAAAGTCACAGCGATATCGCGACCTCCGCGCGCCGAATGGTCTAGTGTGTGGCCACCTTTAGTGGGCATGATGTCTGTTGGTGTTTTTTTTTATTAATAAACACTAAACAATAAACATGTAACATTTTTTTTCTGAACCGTTTTCCCGTATTCAATCAATACACATTTAAGAAAACCGTGATGCATTCGCAGGGGCGTCGCCACGGCTTAAAAACTACATAGGGACACATTTTGAGACATGTACCCCCCCCCCCCACCTCCCCCTTCAGACACCGTGCCGGAGCTAATGCACGTTTTTTGCATTATCCGCAAAGACCAAGATTGAACGATTCAATTAAATCTCAAACTTTTAAATTACAAATACAAAAATAAGCAAAACCTTCTCAAACTTTTAAATTACAGACCTACTTTTTTATTTTTACGAGCGAGCGCAAAGCGCTCGTTCGTCCTTCCGTGGTGTATGGGACAAATTTGATTATGAACGGCCCGGCCCGGCCCGGCCCGTGGCGACGCTTTTGAGAAGCTCATATCTCTGCAACCGCACGCCCGATTGACAAGCTGACTTCTTTGATCAGCAGTTCCATCTAACCTACCCTGTTTGAGACCAGTGCCGACTAATGTGGGTGACTACCACTGCGCGTGGCGCGTGCCGCGTGAGGGTTGTTGAAAAGTATTTTCTCGCAATAACTCCGCAACACCTGGGCAGATTATGTGCAAGTTTCGTGTGTAGTTAGGGACCCCTCAGCCGCCACTTTCACACAACTCAGGGGTGGGGTGACTCTGCACGTGCGCACGTGCACACCCCTATTCTATATCTCAGGAACAGCTGAGCCGATTGTGTTCAAATTGTGTGTGTGGTTAGGAACCTTTCAGCCCCCACTTTCCCACCAGTCAAAGGTGGGTGCCTCTGCACGTGCGCACGTGCGCACCCTTTTTTGTATCTCAGAAACTGCTTGCCCGATCGAGTTGAAATTCCCCATACATTTCCTTCGCGCTCGCTCGTTCATCGCCAACTACGGCGCCTTACTGGCCATATGTCATATGTATGTACTATTGTATAATATGTACCTACTGTTAGCGCTGACTGTCACCACCCACTGATCATCGTGATTTACCATCCGAGGCTAATGTATATGAAAAACTACCTTCATTTCAATATTTTTCATTATCCCGAGATGTGTAACCAGGAAAAGGGGTTACCTGAGGCTTGGCTCCACTCACGGTCTGGTTCCAATATTAAAATTTAGTTTTCCAAGACCTAAAATTAACATTTTCACGCCGCTTTGCGGCGTCACATCGGTGGCCATCATTTATAACGAAGCCATCGTCATCGTATTCGGTTCCTCGTAACGCTGAATTGAATTTATAGCATTTTTAGCTTCTTATCCTATACATGGCCCACCGCCTATATTTCTGGGTTTTATCAGGATAACCCGTTAAAAAATCGCGCCGCTTGGCGGCGCTAAATAACAAGTACCTACTATAACATGAAAATCCACATAAAAAATGCTGCAAAGGCTTAAATACACGCCAAAAATGGGGGGTACATTTTTTCCGTCATTTCAGCCGACCCCCCCCACTCAAAAATGCTCGGCGACGTCCATGCAGTCATTATACATAACACATTGTATCAAGACATAGCCGATGAGTCCAACAAATTGCTTGGGCATCTACCGGCTACCAACCTACATGGCTTTATAATAATAAGGTTTGACTAGGAACTTGGAAACTTAGGTCAGTGAGGTGGGTAGTTGAGATAAACTATGCCAGTTATTTAATGAAGCTCATAATGTTCCCTTACGCTGGCTGCATGAAATGCTGGCAGATCTTTCCTCCAAATTAACAGAAGATGTGTGAAGTGCATGAGCCTTTATCGTTATGGAAATATAAGTATTATTTCAGCTTACATTTGAACACGAAACCTCTTCGAGCAGAAATACCTGCAGACTGTTTGAACACTTGGTGACTTGCTGCGATATTGATGGTACAGCTTTCATCGCAACGCATGGGTGGTCGCACCATAAATGTATCCACTTCGATTACCTGCACTGCTACCATATCGGGAGTTTGAAACAAAATGTCTTGTGAAGTAGGTCCTATTTAAATTTAGTTACTAACCAACATCTCCATGTTTCAGAAGTGACGCAGTTGAGCCATCTATCAGTTGCCATTGTCCACATTTCATAGCGCTGGCCTACCAGAAGAGTCGCTGGGCTGATAGGAGGGGCTCCTGGGCAAGTCAGAGGTGCCCCTGGCTAGACCGAAAGGGTCCCTGGGCCGGTCGGAAGGCCCCTTGAACATGCCGGATGAGTTCCTAGCCCGACTGGAGAGGCCCCTGGGCAGGTCGGAGAGGCCCCTGAGCAGGGGCGGCGGATTGCGGGGGCAGGGTACCCAACATTCCCCCCAGTCGAAAATCCTGGGGGTAAAGGGTAGTTTGCCCCCCCCCAGATTTTAGCCTGCTCAATCTGGGGGCAACATGACCCTTCCCCTCCCCAGGAATTTCATTTGAGGGGGGGGGGGATTTTGGGTACCCTGCGCCCCGCAATCCGCCGCCCCTGCCCCTGAGCATGTCGGCAGGGCGACAAAGCAGCCAGTGCAGTCCCTGGCCAGGTCGGAAAGACCTCTGAACAGGCCCAATGGGCCCCTTGACATACAAGAGGGCCTTCTTGGAAGGTCAGAGGAGTCTCTGGTGAGACCGGAAGGGTCAAAGCACGTAGAGATCCCAGATGAAGATTAAATACAAAGAGGACTTACTCCACAATACAAATATTAAAAGCGGAGCGTTCGGGTATATTGTAACACCCTTCGTCAGGGTGCTACAATATACCCGAAAGATCCGATTTTACTTGTTTCCTGTAGAGTTCCCTCTTTGTATTATATATATCACCCACTCCACATCATGTCTTTTCGCTTCGCGGATCCCAGATGAGTCCCTGAACAGGTCGGAAGGGCGTAGAAAAGGTCAGAGGGGCCCCTAGACGATCTGAAAGGACCTTGGGCCTTTCAACAGTAAGAATACAGTTGTACAGGGAATAAAACTCAAAATTTTCGCGCCGCTCCGCGCCGCAATTTAAATAAAAATTAAATTATATGCGGGTTAGGAAAAAAATCGGTCAGTTTCTCGGCGCATTTATGTGTTATGTTGCTACTTTCCTATATTACTGGGCAAAATAGTTCACTTTAGCACTTTTTCCCCGCACTTTTAAACGCACGATATAGCAATTTTAGAGGTCCGCACCATACGCAATGCGACGCATTGATGAGAAAGCAACCCAGGGCATAATACTCAAAATTTTCGCGCCGCTCCGCGGCGCAATTTGTTTAAGAGTTCAAGGTCTTAGGCTTCAAAAAATATTCCAAGTTGATACCAACTTGGAATATTTTCTGATTCCAAATTAGTGTCGCTGGTTCAAAAGTTGATGTGGCAGTTTGCTAACTCCAGCTCCTAAACGTTGGTATGGCGCATGCCATACCTGCCATACTGCATTTTCCAGCCTTGTAACGTGCCTTTTCATGCGTTTTTTTTTTGGGGGGGGCCTTTCAACGCTGGAGAATGGGCCCTTTCAACGCTCGGGAGGGGGCTCTTTCGAGGCGCCGCCCCCCCCCCCTGGACGAAATTCTGGCTACGTGCCTGATGTTGAAGGTGAACTATTTCCTTTAAAGGGAATGTTTCATCTTTCTGAAAGTTGTCAAATATACGCTGGTTGTAGTCGAAAATACGAAGTAAGTGCTGCTGATAACGATGGTGATATTTGTTCTCTAGAAAAGTCACTTAACTTTATACAAATTAAGGTTTTAAATTTGGGATGATGACATCATTATTGAGCTATAGATCTCCGCTGATTGGCTGACAAAGTGGGATTGGCTGAAAAAGTGTCCGTCAGCCAATCAGCGGTGGCACTATCATAGACCTCATTTTGTAAATAGGAAATTAAATTGCTTAAAAACGGCTAAGTTTTGGGGAAAATGACCTTAGTATTTTTGACATTTCAATAACGGCCAAAGATAATGGCTATCTCAGTTCAAAACCAATACAAAGGTGAAGCATTCCCTTTAAGGGCAAAGCCGGCTTGATTCAGCACACATTTTTGCATGTGTTTTTTCCCTTGCAGTCGGGAACGAAAACATAGGTACATCTTTTTCGATATCCCAAAAGGTCGAAAAGCAAAACAAAAATACAGAAATAATTAGAAATCGTGTGGTTGCAAAATAAAGTGGCCCAAATCCGGGAGGATTTTCGAAATTGGGGGTACCTAAGCAAGATCCGCTCAAATTGGTTGCCCCCCCCAACAAACAAAAAAACGGCCGGCTGGATCCGCCCTTGCTTAGGTCACTGAAATCGTCACCATAGATGGCAATTGCTATGCGTTTTGCATTACAGCACATGCACATTACAGCTTATTATAACTTCCGAAGGGAGAGAGATAGAGAGACACCGTAAAAGGTAACGTGTTGCCTGTCATAAGTACAATTCAACGGAATCCCATTTTGAGTATCTAGGTCAACTGGTGACCTTTGGGGTCAGGTCAATGGCCCTTTGGGGTCTGACATGACTTTGACGAAAAGGTCATAAGCCACGATCTAATAGTCCTACACTTAAAATTTGGATAGGATACGTATAATTGTTGTTAACTCGGCTACGGAAAATTTCAGCAAGATGTGCCCCTTGTGTAAAAAGTTATTCAAGAAAAAAACAGGGGTGGTCGTTTTAGGACCCCCCCCCCCGTAGGGAGAGGGTTAAGTTTCTTTTTCATAAATATTGGACTTTATAATGTCTAACATACACTATTGATGATGTACTTTACACGTATGTCACTTGCGAAGTAGTGTTACATATATTTAGCTTGCTATGATGGATAGAAGTGTGCCCCCGGTGACGTCATTTGCCTGTCTGCGCAGCTGCCAGCTACCTGCGCAGTAGGGACGGTTCTACCTGGTATTATATAGCCTTGCACAGTTCACAGTTGTCGCTATGGCGCTGCTTTGTTGTTGTTGTTATTTAGGACTTTTCTCCAAGCTGAAACACAAGAAGGTCTCGCCGGGGTGCCGGAGACAGGCAACAGTCTCCCGTTGCTGCAATGATGGCATCCTAGCCCCGTCAACACTATCACCCTTCTCAAGTGTATGTCCAAGTGTATGTATGTAATAAAATATGTATGTATGTGTGTCTCGTGTTTTACTTAGGTTTGACTTTGAACGAATTACTTAACGTAAGATATATCTTACGACATAGACATTACCTTGACCTTGAACAAATCACTTAACGTAAAATAGATCACCCTGTTCCCTTGCTCACTCCGGGCTCACATAAACCGGTTAACGTAATTATTGGCCTGGCAAATTGCCAGAAGTAATTCCCCCCGGAATATGGCTTTAGGCCGCTCCGGAGGAAAAAAGTTGTCGCCTTGGTCCCAAGAGGATATGGTGCTTGACCCATAACAACATAACAGTTCACAGTTGAGTTAGGGGACGGTCCATGTGTTTTGTTTGCTTGCTTGTATGCATAATGCAGGCAAACCTGCCAGCTCTACTGGATTTGGGCAGGGCAAGTGATTACCAGCTCTACTGGATTTGGGCAGGGCAAGTGATTACCAGCTCTACTGGATTTGGGCAGGGCAAGTGATTACCAGCTCTACTGGATTTGGGCAGGGCAAGTGATTACCAGCTCTACTGGATTTGGGCAGGGCAAGTGATTACCAGCTCTACTGGATTTGGGCAGGGCAAGTGATTAACAGCTCTACTGGATTTGGGCATGGCAAGTGATTACCAGCTCTACTGGATTTGGACAGGGCAAGTGATTACCAGCTCTACTGGATTTGGGCAGGGCAAGTGATTACCAGCTCTACTGGATTTGGGCAGGGCAAGTGATTACCAGCTCTACGGGATTTGGGCAGGGCAAGTGATTTAACATTGACTGCATCAGTCTTCGAAACATGGCGGAGATTTCACTATTATTTGGCATTGCGAATTTACCCTAAGGTGGGCAGTAGCAGGGGCGTTGCCAAGGGGGGGGGGCATTCCTGTATTTTGTTCCAAGCGCAACAAACTGTGTGACTTGTTTGCCACCACCGTGTGACTTGGTCATGCAGGTCCTGGTTCTCAACCAGCTTGGATGTGGTTAACCTGCCTGTTGCTGTCGCCGTCGGCATATTCTCGTGGCAGTTTTCCTGCCGCCACCCAGCCTAGGCGGGTTAGAACCGCCCAAGACGCACCGGGAGGCCCTTCACGAACGGCACGCAGCACGATCAGGTCAAGCGCATCTCACCCGAGAAGTATGGCAGCGGGGCACGAGCCAGTGCTTGGTAGGTTCAGGTCACTTAGGTATGCGGCCAGTGCTGCTTGATAGCTGGCCAGTTCACGGCCGGGCCACTCACGTTCAGGACAGGTGTCGTTCTTGCACCGCAGACGAGAAACTGCTGGCTGGATCGTTTCGGCTGCAGGCTGAACTCGACGCGCCTTGACGGATAGCTGCGGCTGCCGTCCACCGTGGCCAAGCTGAGGTTCTCGGTGGGACCCTGCAGGCCGAGGTCGCGTGCCAGCTGCTCCGCTACCAAGGTAACTTGACTGTCCAGGTCTAGCATGACGTTAACAATGCGCTGGCCGCGTGGTCCGTTCACTTGTAACGGCACAATCCGAAGAATGATCTTGGCGTTGTCCTCTTCTGCCGTGGCACCGACGAGACTTGGGCCGTCCCGTCTCTGTACAGTAGCCGCCGTCGGCTGCGGCGGAAACACTCGCGGTGCGCCGTGGAGCATCGGATGGTGCCGGCCAATGCAGTCGGGGGCGGTAGCCGGCAGTGCATGGCTGTCTCGATGGACACTTGCGAGCCACGTGACCATCGCAAAGACAGACCCAGCACAGGTCGTGCTGCCGCACCGCCGCTGCCCTCTCACTTAGCGACAAAGCTGCAAACTCTGGACAGTGAGGTACCGTGTGCACGGGTAGAGTTCCCTATTCAAATAGTGGGGCCACTGCCCCACCAACTTTGCGCTTTACCCCACCAACTTGTGTTAGGTTTGAACGTTTCTTGACCTTAACATTACAATTTTTGCACTCCAACCATGCAAAACAGCCAGGCAATGTGATATTTTTCCCACCAACTTTTTCTGAAAAGCTCCACCCATGAGTCCGTGTGAGATCCTTTGCACCGCGCGCAGGTCGGGGGCGTCTCCGGCTGCGCTGGGCGGGACGTTGCTGTCACGGCTAAAGAGCCGCGCCAGTGGCGCATTGCAGTATCGGTCCGTGTCTGTGAGTCCCGTCTTTATCACTCCATTGATGATCGCTTCTCGAGTTTTTCTGTCTGCTGCTGTGCGGCTGTTCTGCATTCATGTCACACACCATACGACCCGCGTCAACGAAGCCGCGGAGTCATCCAGGTCCAGTCATCCAGGTCCAATCAGTGATCCAGGTCCGTGAGCGTGGGAGCAGACAGTCTCATTTGCACAGAGTGGTCTCCCCAGCGCCAGGCGACTGTGCGAGGGAGCTTGTTGACAACCTGCTGTACGTTCTGCGTCGCAGCCAGATCGGCGTCATATTGCATCATACGCAGCACATTGACTGTCCAGTGCAGGGTGCTATAGAGAGCGCCGAGAGCGCAGCCAAATCGTCGTCACTGCGCACCGGCGTCAAGCCCAGCACCGTACGTAAGTTCGCTCGCCCAACGTGACTGGGGTTGCCGAACTGGCGCTCCAGTTCAGTGAGCGCCTCGCCATACAGAGCCCCGTCACACAACAGTCCACGAACTGACTCACGAACTGCCTCGAACAGTCCACGAGCTGCCTCGCCATACAGAGCCCTGTCACACAACAGTCCACGAACTCCCTCACGAGCGTCACCCCTCAGACACGATTGGAGGTGAACAAGCCGCTCAGTGTCCGTTAGTCCCGGGTTGTCGTGCACTGGGACCTTGAAAAGAGCGTTCCATCGAGGCCATTCGTGTGGTGAACCGTCGTATGTGTCCAATTGCAGCGTCTGAAGTGATCGAGGCCATTCGAGTGGTAAACCGTCGTATGTTTCCAATTGCAGCGTCTGAAGTGGTGGCGGGTGTCGAAATACACGCGCTTGAAGTGGTGGTCGCTCAGTGCCCTCGTCGGCATTCGACAGCTGAGCGATCCATCGGCCTGCTCGCTGTACGGTCTCCTCTCGGGCTGATCCAGGAATCGAATGTCGCGACGTCTGTGACGGGAGTGCTGGTGCAACGACGGGAGACAGTTGACGCTGCATTTCCGGTCTGGGGTGTCTCTGTTCCGCGATCGAGAGACACTGCGATGACCATCCATGCTGCGGGCGTCCTCTTCAACAGCGCCAGTTCCAGCGCGTCCTGTTCAGCTTTATCCAGTGCAACTTGGGCTTCGGCCAACGCTTCGGCTTCAGCCAACCGTGCTCACTGCCGAGCCGCCTCGTTATAAACCATATACTGAGGGAGGTCTTGCAATGATAGAAGTTGAGACGTATGTCGAAGCTCTTAAAGCGACATGAGTACGAAGGGAAATCAAATCAAAACATAGTTGGACTTCACTGTTTCAAGAAACTGTATCTGAAGGTACATATTTATGGGAGATGAATAGCGATTCACTTGCGAAATTGGCCAAACAAATATTCAACCCTTTTTGGGCCAAAGTCTTAAGAGCCTTCGCCAATGTAAGTAGTGGAATAAAGATTGACGCTGAGAATATGAACAGTTGCGGTGTGTGGTACTCCGATGTAACAAAACACAAAACAACTTGTATTAAGGCCTGGTGGAAAAGAGGTCTATACTATCTTAGTGACATTGTTGACGATTTGGGACATATTTTATCATTTCAGCAGGTAAAGCAAATGTATCAGCTAGGTGGATCGTACTTAGATTACATTGGATTGATTAGGAGCTTATCGCGTGAATGGAAATATATACCATGGAAAGTGCGAGCTGAATGCCCTATTATCCATCCACAAGTGGAGTTCGTATTAAGTAAAGAAAAAGGAGCCAAATATTTGTATAATATTATATTACAAAAACACACTAAAAAATCAGAAATTCTTGGGAGCAGGGATGGGAAGTAAAATATGGGGAAGTAAACTGGGCAGATATATATCTGTTAATTAAAAAAAAATCGTCTGTTTACTATCATATTTTAAGTTATAAAATAATTACACAAATTGTCGCTACCAACAAAATGTTGCATATAATGGGCATCAAGGATTCACCAGTGTGTTGCAGGTGCACAGCACACATTGATACCATAGAACATAAGTTTTAGTATTGCAAAGAAGTAAAGTGTTTTTGGAAAAAATATTGCAAGTTTCATTAACAAGACAATACACAACAAGTGACATAGTAACTAGCATGGTAGCATTTAACTCGAGGAAAATAATTTTTGGTGTATCTGATAACATTGTCATGAATCAGGTTATAGCTGTAGGAAAAAGCATGATATCAAAACATATAAACCTTAGTGTGGAATTGTTCACGGTCAAGTTTAAGATTGACATTATGAATGAGAAATGCATGGCACAGAGTCGTTGTGAAATAAGAAAGTTCGATGAAATATGGGGAGGCATAGATAATGCGCTAGCGAATGTGCGATGAAGTAAATGAGGGAGACATGATTATGTCTCTCCCTGTGTATGACAGTCTATTTCGAGCATTCTCGCAATGCTGGTGTGCGGTAGGAGTGATGAGCTTGTATGCTCGGACCTGTTGTGAGATGGTGGATGAGGGAGAGACCAGAGGGAAGTATAGGACGGAATACTAAATGTGTTGATGCTAATCGTTGTAAGGTGATTGTAGGTGTGTGTAGGTGTGTGCTGCAGATGAGAGATAAAACAAAATTAGAGGCGAAATGCTAAGGGGGGGGGGGGGAGGTCGTACCCCCGCACGGTCACTCACTGATCGGACGCTGCATGGGCGAGGGTTAAAGAGACGTTTGAAAACATAAAGGCTTGATGAGTTGGTATTTCGTATTGAATGAAGTCTCCAGAATATAATATCGCTGCTAACAAAAAAAAAACACGGTGGTGGAAAACAGACGCGTTTGGAACAAAATACAGCAACGCACCGAACCGTTCCAAACAAGACGATACAGCTCTCGATATTTTGAGCAGGACCACTAAACGGGCCGGCGAAAGATACGAAACTGGACTGTTATGGAAGTCCCCAGACGTGAAACTTCACGACAACGTCTCCAGCGCTCTGTCCAGACTGCATTCTACAGAAAGGAAGCTGGATCGTGACCAGGAGCTCGCTGAGGCATATTGTGCCACGATGAATGACTACATCAGCAAGGGACACGCCAGGAAGCCGACACCGGATAGGTCCACAGTTGAACGTGAGCGCCAGTGGTACTTGCCACACCACGCAGTACATAATTATATGTTCCACTGGGGTCATGCGCCTCCACAGATCAACCGAGGTCACTGACCTTAAATGACCTGACATGACCTGACATGACCTTTTTGGAATTTGGCAGTTGCTAGGACATTTTGTGACGCTGATTTCAAATTTGGCACCCATTAAGCATAATTATAGGCTCATTCGCGATTCTAGCTCGATTAAATTGAATTTATACGCATTTACAATTTGGTTGAATTTTGTGTCATTGACATGACCTCAGAGGTCACCTAATGATCTAGGACCTTAAAATCGGGTATCAATGGCTTCCTCTCGTGACAAGCAACACGCTCGTTTTTAATCGAAGCTCTAGCCCAATTAGGGGCGAAACACTAAGGGGGTTGTACCAACCCCTCCCTCCCCCCCTGCACGGTCACGCACTGATCGGACGCTGCACGGGCGAGGGTTAATTTGGATTGGCGTTCTTTGATGCAAAGGGGTGGCTTCATCTGCCGGGGGCTACTTTATCGCCGAGAGGGGCGTTTCAGCATCTTTTTAACTGGGGTGGCAAAGAGCCGTCACTGAGGTGGCATTCTTCATGACTGGGGTGGCAATCGCCACCCCAGTTACTATGTTAAAATATCTGTCCTGTATCTATGCAACACGAACTACGACATGGGCGCGTTTGTTTTGGAAATTCAGTCTTTTTCGTTTGTTTTAGTTTTCTTTTCTAGAAAATTCGGCAGTTTGTTAAGTTTTTGAGGAAACGTTCAGACTCAAATAATTAATACGTACTTGTTAGCTTTCGTTTTTTTTTTTGGGGGGGTGGGGGGCAAAAGACATGTACACCCCCCCCCCCCCTTCCCCCTCTTCCAGACTTTTGGGGGGACATGGCCGGATTGCCCCCCCCCCCCTGGATCCGACAGTGTGCGCACATGGTAGCCTCCGATTTTGGACCTCCGCCAACTATGGATAGCTGTACTATGGGTAGGTAGAGGCTATTGTGAAAGGGTGGAGCTATGCTCTGACGTCAGATCTTAGCTCCGCCATGGCTGACCTTGAACCGGCGCTGTCCGACCCGTGACCGGTCAGTTGCGAGTGGTGGGGAGAGTCGATGGCGGGACTACAGAGCGACGAGACGGTAGCCCCTATCCGAGCTCGCATTATCTTTAACATTACGAGTAAATATAAAGTGCATTAAATTGTGGTTTGACACTAACGAACCTTGAGAATAAAAAAAATAGCGCAGGGCCTGAAACGTCCATTGCGAGAAATTTCCCCACGCCAGTTGATGCATTCAAAAGCTATCGCCGAAAATTAGGGTCCCAAGCGGTCTGCCGTTCACACCGCCGAAAATTAGGGTCCCAAGCGGTCTGCCGTTCACACCGCAGCATATGCGACAGCCAAGGGCGTCGCCGTAGGGGGGACGGGGGACCCCCCCCCCCCTCCGTCGTCAGGCTGGGCGGATTGTCCAGTTTTGGAGACATAAATCCATATTTTGTTCGGAAATATTGCAGGTTTCAATATCATAAAAGCATTTGGAAAAAAGTATCAGTGCAGTGGAAGAATGAAAGGGATCAGGACGATATTTGTACTTTTCTTGAGGGAAGTTGACACTGAATTTAAATGGAATTTCAGTAGCAGAAGAACGGACATATCATGGCGTTAATGTGGCCTATTTGTTGTTTAGGCACACTTTGTGCTTGCTGAAAGAAAACACCGGCAGATAGTTTTACGACATGAACGTTTTGTGTGCAGTCACTTCGACCGAATTGCTGCAAAGAAATAGGCTTCTGAAAACCATGGCTACGGTCGGGCCGCTCATACGCATAACGTATATGTTTCCCCCTAGTTGACGGAAGACCTCGTTCCGCTCGGTAATCGAACTGTGTATGCCGGGTCCTGACCTAAGAAATATATCCATTCAAAAGCTTCGGGCAAAATGTATAAAATAAAATATGCAAGCCATTTCGTTCAAGTTCTTCCCAAATGCGTTCAAAGTTTGCAAACCAAGGCAGTTTTCGAATAACTACTTCATCCATTATTCATTACTCCAAGTACCTGAGCTACTTCATCAACATCCGTTTCGGCCAGCCGTCTACAAACGACTACCCCAGATAACTAGCCAGCGGCAGTCACCGGTTCCGGGGCGATCCGTCCTCCTGGTTCAGGTACTGGCACCCCGGGTCAGTCAGCATGCAGAACAGTGAGATGTGCTGAGCTTATGAAGAAGATAGAAGAACACGCCAGTGACGTTGCCCTGTATCGCACCACCGACCTCCTAAATATCTATGAAACCCCTGACCCTGACCCCGTGACCACCGAGCCAGTGTCTCCCGAAAGCAAAAAGCCAGTCCAGTGGCAGCCGGGTGGCGCATATATGTTATGATATTCACGGCATATTAGGAATAATTAGAATTACAGTCTATTGTGATCGTGGATCGACGCAAAATTTTCATACGATAGTGCAACCCTACATCCCCACTAACATGCCAAATTTCGCAGTTTTGACTGCAAGGTGCGCGGTGTTATTAAAGTGATTATACGGGTTTCCGTCCTGAAAGGAAGTACACTCTTTTGCACTTGTATGAACTTTTTAACCCACGCCCGGGTAGGGGGTGGATGCCACCCCCTCCTCGGTTTTTCTGGAATAACTCGTGTAGTTTCATACCGATTTTGATGCAACTTTCAGTACCCTACTTTTGAAAAAAGAATTCCACATACTCAGAAATTTTAATTTCTAACCCACATGATCCGTGACCTATGACCTGTTTCTCAAGGTCATGTCAGGCGCAACTGGCGTCCCGCAGTATCGATGCTTGTAACTTCTACAGTTTCCGAGTGGTTGTTGTTCAGGAGCATATGCACAGGTGTTTCCAGGTGACAGTTGTGGTTTCCACTGAGATTGTGACCTCGATTGACCTTTTCAGAGGTCAACTGAGGTCATTGACCTCCGATGACCGCCGATGACTTTTTTGGGCTTCTGGCGGTTTCTAGGACATTGTGTGACGCTGATTTCAAATTTGAGATCCATTTTACATAATTATATGTTCCACTTGGGTCATGCGCTTCCGCAGTTCAACCGAGGTCACTGACCTGAGATGACCTGAGATGACCTTTTTGGAATTTTGCAGTTTTTAGGACATTTTGTGACGCTGATTACGAATTTGGCACCCATTATTTATTTATTTATTATTTTTATGTATTTTATGTATTTATTTAACATCATCGCCGACGGGGTGAACCATTTATGGGCGAAGTCACACAGATAAAACCACACGCATTCACATACTTAAAAGATCACATTACATCCCTCACCCATAACCATCTATACCTATAATAATACAAAAAGATCACCTAGAAGATCCTCTATAATACAAAAGCGATGGTTGAAAGCTGTTGAATGACACAAATGGATTTAAAATATAAGAATAAAATACGAAATAAGAAATATGTGATGAAATAGTGAAGATAAAATAAAATAGCAAAAATGAAGACAAAGGTAAAAATGAAAACGAATATAAAATTAAATAGAAATAAAAAGTAACAATAGTTACACACAGCAATACCTATCACATTTCGACACCGGTGACAAATAAAACGTACATAGCGCGTATAGACTACCTACTTACAATGAAGCGACATATGACCTTACTTTGCCACGAAATGATGAGAGAGTGTCTGAGAACAGGTCCACTGTGGAACATTTATCTACGAGCCGATTAGCCAGCCTGGGCAGTCTCACAAAAATGCCTTCTCTCACAATTGACACCCTGGCATATGGAATGCTGAACAGAGTTCGAAATTGTTGTCTTGTGGCGCGGCAGGGTACATTGAGTGAGAATGACTGTAATATAAAGTATGAACGGATTTTGCCGGTGAAAACGTTACGCAAAAACAAGATATCGTATTGAGTTCTACGCGCAGATACAGACACTAGGCTAAAATGTTTCAGTAAGTCACAATACACAAGCGACGACGACTGAGAGCGCACCTGAGCGTTGAGCCACATTAAAAACTTATGCTCTATCCTTTCCAATCGAATGACATGAGATGAAGCGGCGCCTCCCCAAATCACGTTACAGTACTCCAAGTTGGAGCGAACGTGTGCGCAGTACGAAGCAATGACGGATCGGTCATTGAGATATCCTCTGGGGCTGGCTTTTTGGAATGATCGAATTAGTACACCGAGAGCTCTGTTTGCTTTTTTCACTGAACTATCTACATGTGGTCCGAATGTAAGTTTTGTATCAAGTATAACTCCGAGGTCCCGAATTTGGTCAACGTGCTCTAATTCAGTCCTATCAATGTGATAAGTTGTTTCTAATGGCTTTGTTCTCAATGACATTCGGAAAGATTTACATTTAGATGAGTTTAATTTTAACTTCCATACTTTTGACCACTCGTATAGCTTATTGAGGTCATTTTGAAGGGCTTGGGCGTCGGAGTTTCTGGAAATTTTCCTGTATAATTTGGCGTCATCCGCGAACAGCAGAACCCCAGAGGACATCCCAATAGGAAGATCGTTGACGTACATCGCAAACAGTAAAGCGGAGATTATACCTCCCTCGGGAGTATCCGAGGTTACCGGGCTCCATGCCGAGCACTGCCCGCTTACAACTACGCGTTGTTGTCTGTTTTCAAGATATGAAGTAAACCATAGCAATGCACAATCTGAAATGTTATATGAATTTTTGAGTTTGTGGAGCAAGAGAGCATGATTAACGCTTTGAAAAGCTGACGAAAAATCGGTGTAAATTCAATCTGTCTGAATACGTTCCTCAATGGATTCCCAGGCAGTGCTCAGCATTGATGCTAGGTTGGTCACACAGGAGCGGCCGGGTATAAAACCATGTTGCGTCGGTGGCATGACAGGATCCACGTGACGCAACAGGGTAAATATACAACTCTCTCCAGTACTTTTCCGAACAGAGGAATCAACGACACGGACCTGTAACAGCTCGGGTCCTTGACGCTACCCTTCTTAAAAATCGGCACGACATTTGCACGCTTACAAGGTTCCGGGAATATTCCTTGCCGGAGCGACATCGAACATATTTTGGTCAGTGGTACAGTGAGTACATCTCGGCATTCACGGATAATCCTCGCACTTATCCCGTCAGGACCACACGCTTTGTGTTCCGGTATGCTATCGAGTATCGCTCGGACAGTGTTGATGTCGCAGTACATATTGGTCAGCTGCGGCGCATCGTATACTGGGGAGCGGGAAACTCCGAAATATCATAAATTAAGCATTATGATATGCTCATTCACGATTCTAGCCCGACAAAATTCAATTTTAGTGTTCGCCACGGTCCCACCAACCCCCAGCCCGGCCCAGCCCAGGCCCATGAACACCAAGCCCAGGCCTCCACCAGGCCCAGTAAAATTAACCATATTGAGGCCCAGGCCCGCCCGGCCAATTCAGATTAAGCATATAATTATTTTCACAAAATTTGCAATCATTATCCTAGCATATTCACTTGTATTATACTATAAATGTGAAAAGAAAGCACAGGCAAGTATATCATGATGATTGTGGCTTATGGCCATGGGTGTCATTTTCTATAGGCCTGGTAGGACCAATAATGCCACATTTTAACATTAGGCCTATGGCGTTGCATGGTAAGAATGACCTTAAAATATATAAAGCCAGTTAGTGGGGACAAATTCAAGTGCACGTGTACATTAACCCTCGCCCTACGGGAGCTTTTTCACCTTCGCCCTACGGAGGGGGGGGGGGGGCTGTCAGGCCCCCGGTTAACATCCAAACCAAGCAACTTAGAGCAATGCAGTAAAAAACAGCATGTTGCCTGTCATGAGAGGAATCTAACAGTATGCTAATTTAAGGTTTCAGGTCAACGAGTGACCTTCCAGGTCAAGTGAATGACCTCGGATATACCAAGTCCAGAACAGCGATTTTTCTCTAGAAAAAAAAACTAAAAATTAGAAATTGATAAATGTAAATAAAAAGGCATGTCCCTTGACCAGTTTTGGCTCCGAAATACAGAAAAGGTAATTATTTGTTCGTATCTTGTCAACAAAAGTCAAAAAAGGTTATTACAAAAATGACGTAATTATTTTCTTACACTTAGGAGCCACCACTCAGTCGAAAATGAAGATATTGCTTTGAAATTTGGTATGGGTATTGTCCATACTTAGTTCTCTCACAAACATTCTGGATTTTCTAACATCTTTGACAATTTTGATTTTGTGGGGATTTACAAAAAAAAAATTTTTTTATTTATTTTAGGGGTCAAAAACCCAAAATTATTAAAATCAGAGATTGCCATTTTAAAGAGAATGCCATTTTGTATCTTTGGTGAATTGCTTTTGTATTTTCCTTTAAAACTCTGTTTTCTACCATTTTTCATATATTTCTCGTTTTTCCACCAACATGACGTCATCAAAACATAATTATCTCCCAAACTACTTAAACCAATTTCAATTAAATTTATACAGCATACGTATAATTGTTTTAAACTCAGCTACTGAAAATGTCAGCAAGGTGCGCCGCATGTGTAAAAAGTTATTCAAGAAACACTTCAGGGGGGAGCTGTCAGCCCCCCCCCCCCGTAGGGCGAGGGTTAACATGGGACCATATTAGAGATAGGTGAAAATTACTAGGGACAATGTCCATATTATCCCCAGTGGTGGCGACGGGCATGACGACGCCCCTGCTTATGGCGCACCGACTGCTGTGGTCATTTGGCGCCCAGTGGCGAGCATATCAAAATCAATGACAGCAGATCAAGGACAGAAGTTTAGATACCATGAGCCAGTCACCACCAGAGCTATTCAACACTTTATAATTCCACATGCACGTACAAATTATAAAGTATTTTCACTATCTGTCTCTGCTCCGAGGGCGTGGAATACAATAGTTTGTAAGTTATTTAATGCTATTGATAATGTTCCTAGAAATAAGGATACCCTAAAGAAATATGTTCATAAGTATATTCTGCACCAGTACTTTTTTATTTTTGTATTTATATGTAGTGGTAGCGTTATATTTACTTCTTAATATGTATTTGAGTTGGTCCTGCCCTCTTATGTTCATTTATTTTATTTACTTTCCTATCCTCACTGTCTATTTGTTGTATATTCTTCACTTGATTCAATGTATGCGAGTGTGAATGCATGGGCCTGAGGCAAGGCAGCGCAGGCAGCAGGGTGCGTGTGCGTGTGCGTGTGCGTGTGCGTGTGCGTGTGCGTGTGCGTGTGCGTGTGCGTGTGCGTGTGCGTGTGCGTGTGCGTGTGCGTGTGCGTGTGCGTGTGCGTGTGCGTGTGCGTGTGAGTGTGTGCATTTTTGTGGGCTTTCGTTTGTTTATATGTCTGAGTATAATTGTATTCAATTATCCCCATAACACCTAACTATAGTCAGATCTGTGTTTCGAGTGGGCGCTACTAGTTCGGCTATTTGTCCGCCCGAATATAAGATGAAATCCTTTACTAATACAGGTGGCGGCTATCCTTTCCATGAACAAAAAAAATAGCGGGGAGTGGTGTGACCTAACTGCATAACCCTATCCTTATTAAACACTCTGATAATTAACGTACTCTGGTCACATGGGCATGGAAGGGCACTCCTGCCTACCTATTAACCCGCGAGTTACTGGGGTATATTTCATTACGCGACTTACTGGGGGGGGGGGGGGGGGGTGGCTATTTTTGCCCCCCCCCCCCCCCGCTGATCTCCGGAACTACTGGACCGAATGTAAAAATTAAAACGGCATTCGATAGCCCTGGGAAATTTATCGAGGGAAACATAATATTGTTGACCTCGGGGTCACCGATGACGTCACAGGTCAGGTCAAGTACAAAATGTTTGACCGTGTCAAAAGGTCTCTATGGATGGAATTGTTGAGCAAAATTGCGATATTAAACGCATAAGCCGTTGATAAATTAGTATGATTCGTGTGTCTGACACTTCTAAGTACCTTTCTAAGCTGTTTATGACCTTGGGTCAGGTCAAGGTCATCCGAGGTCACGAGGTCAAACTGCAGATTACGGTCATTAGGCGTTGTAACACATGTTTATGGGTTTGTTTTTCGTCTAGAACGCGAAAAATGACCTTATAACATTGTTTGTTCCATATAAATAGAAGTAAAAAGCAAAAATGGAAATGCGTTTTTTGTCATAGTAATGCTGTGAGAAGTGGTCGATTTGTGTCATTTAAAGGTCATAACTCGGTCATTTTTAAAGATATCGACTTTAAATTTGGTACACATATTCACCGCATACGTCTCGATCACATATATTCCGGTTTTTAGATAATTCTGATTTTTTCTTGAAAATTTGGTAAAAACAATTTTTTTTTGGATTTCTCAAAATTTTGAGAGAAAAAAACTCAAAAATCCGAGATAGCAGTTTGATAGCCCGGTCTATTGTCAGTAATTTGATTTAATACAATTTAGTTTATCTCAAATATCGTACCTTTGACAGTGTTTTCCGCAAACCATTATTTTGCAACAAAAACCGAAGAACATGACGTCACTCTGACGTCATTCCCGGTTGACCTATCATGGCCTCATATTTTTAATTTTGCCAACATGTGTAGAATTGATGTGAGAGGATACGGGTGTTCGTTTAGGAGTTATTGCAAAATAACGGGAGGGGGGGGGGCACAAAATAGCCCCCCCCCAGTAACTCGCGGGTTAATGGGTAGGGGAATTAAAAACAAATCATCCATGCTATGTAAGCCACCCACTAGTAGTTGGTACATAGGTATTGAATTTGCAGCATGTACTGTGAAAATAATATGGGCCAAACAGTGAAAGGAACAACTAAACAATGAGGTTAAATAGTAAATACATGTATCATAAGACAAAGGTGTTTTGGCACAAAGATAACTTGATGATTAACCCTATTTGTAACAGGCTCCTGGCTACCCCTATTTGTAACAGGGGGGGGGGGGGGGCGGATTCCGCCCCCCCGGAGATCTCGAGATCTACCCGTCCGATTTTCAAAAATGAAACGGCGTTTGGTTCCCCTCAACACGATCTACATTTATAAATAATAAACAAATATAAATTTGGGATAGGGGGGCAATCGGGGGGCAAAAACTACAAATTTTAGTGGTATTTTTGATCCAGCATAGCTTTCATGTTTATCGACCGATTTGAAGACAACTAAT
This sequence comes from Chirona hameri, assembly GCA_036785665.1. NCBI lineage: Eukaryota > Metazoa > Arthropoda > Thecostraca > Balanomorpha > Balanidae > Chirona > Chirona hameri. The sequence goes on from JAXIVJ010009168.1 coordinate 32,472, forward strand.
AGGAATCGATAGAGATTGAATTGGAAATTGATATATGACTGTGACGTTTGAAAATTCAAAAATCATAGGCGTGTGCAGGTCACTCAATATGGGGTGAAGTAAATGCGTAATAAAACAATTTTTTATGTTTTTTTATAAATGAAATGGTATGTGATTGAGACATTAGAAAAACAGTTATAAATCATATTTTTTGCCATAGGCGGTACCAGGTTAGTGAAAAGGGGTAAAATTGGGAAAAAGTATTAACCGCAGACAAGTTGCTACCCAGCACTATAAATATGTTACTGATCGTAGATAGTTCCTTTTTGCATGTTGTACTTCATCATAGGCGTATCCAAGATCCAAACTGGGGCGGCGCAAGACCTTTTTATAAGTATATTATCCGCTAGTATGATACTAACTAGTCAACAGTGACTATTTAGCGGGGTACATCTTTTCAGCATGTTCCAATGCACCGGGCCTGACTCCTCTGACAAAACATTCCGAGCCGGCCGGCGGCAGACGCCCCCTCTCCTCGCATCCAACCCAGACATGCAAAAAACTCGGGTCTGAAGCCCGAGACTGCAAGTCTAGTAACTACAGTCATCACAGCCATCACCAGAACAGCTGAGTAAGCGAGACGACGGCGGGGAGCAACGCCAGCCGGGTGTAACGCCCCTCAGGTACACCCATTACGGTACCAGTCCCATTTGCGTACCGGCCCCAGTACCGTCCCCTACCGGCGCTGCCACATCACCCCGCCCCTCCCCTATATGTCCTATGAGTCAGCACAGCCAGGGCGGCCGCCCAAAGGCAGAGGGACAGCTGTGTAGAGCTGTAGCACGCCAACAAAGAGACGGGTTTGAAGTATGGAAGAATCGTTGTTGAGAAGAAATGCGGATGATAAACCGACACTATTGATGCGAAGTGATAGAAAATCGCAGTCAATTATTACGGAACAAATGACGTGTACGATATACGCGGAGTAAGACGTAAAATCAGAAGTATTGTCTAAAAAGAAGAATTGATATTATCACAAGGGCGAAGAGCTAATTGCAAGTAAGGATAAAATTAGCAATACGATCAACGCCGGCATATATATATATATATATATATATATATATATAATATATATATATATATATATATATATATATATATATATATATATATATATATATATATATATATATATATATATATATATATATATATATATTTAACGATTGTTAATGCAGCACTACAAATGACTGAATTTGAAACGTAGCTCCAAGCAATGATACAAAATTAAGCATGTCAAGAGTTTTCGTTAATCTGAAGAAGGCGAACATTGCATGCTGGAAAAATAAAGGGATGAAAAGAAAGTCATCTAAAAACGATACTACGACGTAATAATTGGAATGCAATGACTGAAAGGACTACCTGATTGATTATTGAAGAATACCATTTTATCAGCAAGATGCATTATCAAGAAACCAAAACTATCTGGTTATATAAAGATGCCGTAGTCCTCTTATCAAACTTATATAAAGGATTTGCACCAGACACCAGACACATGGCAGTAACAAAGCAAAGGGCGTGGCCATAGGTAGCAAGCAAACAAGAAAGTGGAAGAAATATGTACTACTTGAAAGAATTATATTATGAACAAAATTAAGTAAGAAAAGGTCATTAAGAAGTTTGAAGAAGCTCTATACACTAGAAATGCAAAATTGTCGACGGCAAGAATCGGCCAATCAGAAGACGGGGGTGTGCCACACCCAGAGCAAGACACCGCCGGGTCGGAGTATAAAAAGAGGCAACGTCGCACAGAGCGGGGAGCAGCGGACAGCAGCGGAGGCAGTCGACTTCGGGACCTCGGCACGCGCGCTGCCCGCGGCGCGGCGGCGGCAAGCCGTCCGCCGTGGCAGGGTTGACGGCGGAGGCAAGACAGCGGACAGCGGCGGAAGGGGAGCGGACAGCAGCGGACAGCAGCGGGGCAGTCGACATCGGGACCTCAGCACGCGCGCTGCCCGCGCGGCGCGGCGGCGGCAGCCGTCCCGCCGTGGCAGGGCTGACAGCCGCAGAGAGAGGAAGACGGCAAGAACTGAGCCGACGGCGGCAGATCACAGTAAGTCACGAAGCTGCTCATCCTCTCCGATCCTACCCGAAATTCTGTCCAGGTCCGGTGACTACAAATTTAAGCAATAAGGGACTAAGTGGGATATTTTACGTAATTTGGGTTATCTGTCCAGGCTCGCTACTTTTGACCTAGGAAGGCAGGAAAAATGTATGTGTAGCCGATGCTGTACTAGAGGTGTGATGCCAGGCGACCGTAGTACTTCGAAATCCAGCACGCTGCGTTGCAGGAGGTCATGGCGTAAGCCCTAGCGCATTGGCGCATGTAAATACGAGCGGTTTAGTTAGTATTCTAAACTAGAGATTGAGCGAGTCAATTATTCGGTTCTGTGCTGGTTTTGGTGATATTAGGCGGAGATCCACAGGAATCATTGGTTGAACATGTAAATTGATTGGGACGTACCAAAAAACGATTATTTACTGCGTTACCGTTTGTGTAGTTGCTGAGTTAAAATAAACATTGTAAATTTGTGTAACATTTTACGTGGGAAAGGAGACATGATGGAGTCGAGAGGGTCGTTGAAGGAAGGAAATGTACACAGCGATGCGGTTCCCCGACAGCATGAGGTAAGGCAGGAATTAAGCCAGTATAGCCGCAGATAAGTAGGATATGTTTCGATTGTTGTTTGAATGGTTCGATTAATTCGTTCTCGTCTTGCTCGCAATACTTAGCCAGAAGCCAGAGTTTAATGATTAAGTACGTTTCCGCTTCAGTAAATTTAACGTTATGTATCAGAGTTGTGGACGATTTCGAACCACGGAATGGTAACTTTCGCTGAACGGTTTAAAACGCCAGGTAACCCAACTACCAGACAAAGTATTAGTGTGGTTGGGTAGAGATTCGTCATTCTAGCTTGGCAGGTAGTACACCTTCAGCCAGCAGCTCGCGATTTACGACATTACAGCCGACGCCTTCCCTTTGTTAACGTCATGGTACAACTGTAATGTTAGATGTCCTGTATATTGACAGTCCAAGTGGTAACTTAAGCCTTATTATTAGCCAACTATAAACAGCGTTAAATTATTTGAATATATTCTGACGATGGTGCACTGCCGATTATATTGAAGTTTAAAAGTGATATTTAGGAGATTACTAGCTGATGCTTATTGAGATGGGTCATTTGTGATATATGCACGTTATCTCTGGTTGCGATTATTTTTGGATAACGTTTCCCATGTAGGAAATTACCTAAGGGTCATATAATTTACGTCCCCGATAGAGAACTGGTAAAGCGGTTAGTACTCAGTCCATAGTTGGAGAAACGTCGCTGATATTGATTTCATAATAGGATAGCTAGAAGGACATGGACAGTGCTGGGAGGTATGATCCCTGCAACAATGGGTCAGGACAGTGCTGGGAGGTTTGATCCCTGCAACAGTGGGACAGGACAGGACAGGGAGGTGTGATTCCTGCAACAGTGGGACAGGACAGGGAGGTGGGATCCCTGCAACAGTGGGTCAGGACAGGACAGGACAGGGAGGTGTGATCCCTGCAACAGTGGGACAGGACAGGACCGGGAGGTGTGATCCCTGCAACAGTGGGTCAGGACAGGACAGAGATTAAATAGTATCGGAGCTTGGAGGAGAGGCATGACGGCTTGTGTGCCCGATCCTTGTATCGAAAATCTATCAGCGTGGCGAAACATGTGAATGAAAGTGCTCGTGGAAAATTATGCCCAGACCGAGTGATATCGGCTGGCCGCATATCACAGGGAGGTTACAATTAGTAAGTCCGAGACTGCGCGGGTGCCAAATGCCAGAGGATGATAGGTTGGCGCAGAAAAAGGAGGGCGAGGGAGGAAGGATAAGAGGGAGGAGGAGGCCGGACGTGCCTCAGAAGTCACTCTAGGTTAGACGGGAAGATCTCCTCTAGAGATTCCCGGGCGCCCGCAGTCGGTATATAGGCAAGGACATCCGCGTAGCTCGCCGTCGATGCCGGTCGATGTTTAACTTAGAAAGTTGGTCCGGCGGAACCAGGTCGTGGCCCGGATGGAGGTCAGAGGTCCGGCGGAGCCCAAGGTAAGGTGGTGGGCCCGGATAGAGGGACCCAGGTCCGGCGGAGCCCAGGTCGGAGGCCCGGACAGTAGGTATAGGAGCCTTTCCCGGACAGAGAGGGATAAGACGGGCAGTAAAGCGTAGTCGGTGTTTCATATAAGTCCTATGGATAAACAAGCTCCCTTCTAAAGTAGGAACCGGACGGATTACATTGAATACATATATTCTGGGCGGCCCACGCAGCAATGCTGTCGTTCAGCGGAGCGCTACTAGGATTTCGTATTGATGAGGACATTTATCCTACCTGGGAGTCACTCATCCAGCTGGCATCCGACACTACTGGGAGGGAATTTTGGGGGTGCACAAATCACTATGGGGCGTATGAAAGCGGAATGTCTGTAGCTGAGAGAGTGGCAGTGAGGATGACGAAGGATAATTCTTAGGTTAAGACCCAGTAGGAGTGGTGCAAACTCAGTCAGGACAGCCGGACGGATCATTACTCGAAGGTAAGTAAAACGTAGCAACGCTGGCATACGACAAGTGGGTGATTAGGTTTTGGAGTTAAGCAGGTGTTAAATGGGGAGGGATAACTGGACGGATGACCTAACTTACGAATCGACTGAAGATTTTAAAGAAAGATCTGAATCACGAAGGTTAGCAATGGTCACCAGGGCGTCACACCCGACGCTAATCCTACACCTTCCCGTTGTATCGTCCTCACCCTCATGGGCGAGACCCTGCCTCCCGTCCTCGAGCAGTGAAATGGCATGTCGGTGAACCAGCCTATACGATGGACCAGGATGATCAGTCTCTCAAAATCTAAAAGCATCTACCACCATCAGATGTTTTGTACGCGGAAGGGGATCTTGCTACGCTACGCTATACCTACATCAAGACATCCGTCTCTACATCTACGCTATGCTACACCTACATCTCTACATCAGTTTCTACATCTCTCATCACTTCTAGCAGACCTACGAGCCGGACAGGTCACTGGAGGTCACTGCAAGTCACTGCAGGTCACTGCCTGTCACTGCAGGTCACTGCAGGTCACTGCAGAACACTGCAGGTCACTGCAGGTCACGGCAGGTCACCGAAGGTCGAGCTGACGAAGAGGACAAGAGGGATCAGCGATTCCCAGTACAGCCAGAGGGATCAGCAGCTTCCCATGACAGCTGGTGGAGTGGATGCACTCTTCGTCTCCCATTTCTCTTCTTTCTCTTTAAACCCCCTCTCTCCTTCTACCTTCTTCTCCATTCCCCTCACCCTACAATGTATCCCTCCACTGCTATCCCACTCTACAACGCACCCCTCCCCCCACACGCAAGAGTGGAGCGGAACCCGGCCCAGCTCCTTGTTCCCTATCATACCATCCCACTCTCCCTACCCCTATGACCCCCCTGCCATTCCCCAACGCTACAACTATTTCACTTACAACTTCAATTAACATTGCTTACCCCCCTTTTTACCCTACCTGGACTCGCCTATTATCTTATAATCGTTCGTAGAGTAGCCTGTGGTGCGTGTTTCATCCGAAAACTGCAGTATGTTATGTCATTGTACGCCCATGCCTCTTAGTTTCCTTGCAATATGACCCCCTTTCTTCCATTCCTGAGCGCGCCTCTGCAAAAAAATGACTTTATTCCCTTTTCTGGTCTTATATGTGCATATATTATTATAAGCTAAACGTATATTGCGCCGTTATCGCTGGCATATCGTCATCACCATGCCAGTCACCCCCCCCCCCCTTTTCATGTTCCTGAACACGCCCCTGAAACTCTATATGTAATAAATTATGCAAATAATGGAAGCAGAAGCTATGTTTTACATCTATAAATGATAGCTATAAATGTCCATTACATTGCTCTATTGCCTTCCCGCAAAGCATTGAATACTTCCTGGAACCCCCCCCCCCTTTCAAGCCCCTGAAACCGCCTCTGCCATGCAATTTTTATGATATTTCATTAACATCAACTAATTTGCACTTGTTGCAATCACCGTAAGCCGATGTAACTCCTTCATACTTGATGCAGTTAGGAAGAAACCGTGAAGATCGCATTTCCGTATTATCGCCAAATGTCGCCTCCGAACCCACCCAAAACTATGCCCTGGAACCACCTCTGTTCTGGTTAAGAACTCAAAATTTTGACTCCAAATGCGGAGTTCAATTATATGAAAAGTCCCAAAATTTCATGGGCCTGCTCCTAGCCGTTCTGGAGATATCTGCGAAAAACATGAGGAGGGGGGGGGGGGGCGGAATCCGGCCCCCCCCCCCCCTGTTACAAATAGGGTTAAACAAAGAAACGAGACATGTTATGTAATCAGAGCAAATGATGGTTGATACTTCATGATCCCTGAGTTAAACTTGGATTTAATGGGGATCAAACGAAACTTGGTGATTGAGTCAGGGATATTCCCCCACAGCAAATACTTACCTTCTTAACGTATCATATTTTGAGTCACGATACCAACATTTACAAAATGGCAAAAAAATCCGACCCACCGGCCAACTATTGTTTCCTTCAACGCCTCGCCCTATATATGGCCTTGGCCTCGCCTTCAGCCAAGAAACTTTGCCGTTGCGCTAGGTTATGGCGTGTGCCGTGTAGCTTCTTGGTCCAGCATGCGTGTAATCGAAGTGCGGCGAAGTCGACGCATTGATCTTAAAACCAATAAACCACGATTTTGCGTTTTGACTTTTGATGACGTTTTATATAAGCAATGATGTGTATTGTAGTATTTCACAAATAACACGTGTTAATGTGTCATTTTTGGGCTTCAATTTTATAAACAATCAGAAATTTAGCAAATTAACAGCCATTTGAACTTGTTGCAAGTACAAAGCTATATTTAAGGATGACGTAATTTATTCAACGAGGACTGACTCAACAAAGGACTCAATGTGAAGATAATAAATTAATCCCATCACCGAAATGACTAACTTCATCACCGTAAATGACTTAAAATCACCGAAACGTCATGACACATTGAGGATTTCGGCCGATGGACTTCTTTATAAATATTTAAACTGGCTCCAAGGGTTAAGTTAAATGAGGTGAGGTGAGGTGAGGTGAGGTGAGGTGAGGTGAGGTGAGGTGAGGTGAGGTGAGGTGAGGTGAGGTGAGGTGAGATGAGGTGAGGTGAGGTGAGGTGAGGTGAGGTGAGGTGAGGTGAGGTGAGGTGAGGTGAGGTGAGGTGAGGTGAGGTGAGGTGAGGTGAGGTGAGGTGAGGTGAGGACAAAAGCTTGATAAAGAAATGGTGATGCTTTAACATGGAAGTCAATGAGAAAGTGGTCATCCCCCCCCCCCAGCCACCGTTCTGGATCCGCCAATGGCTGAATATATATATATATATATATATATATATATATATATATATATATATATATATATATATATATATATATATATATATATATATATATATATATATTTGTGTACTTTGGAAGCAGATTGTTTAATATACATTGTTCATTAAATACAATCGCGGCTTTGTTGTTGATGACTTTTCTTGAGAGGCTTTCGATGTTTCTGATGAGGCGAGCACGTTATGAGCGCCATGTTACGCCTCTGTACGACTAAAGCCCCATTCCGATGTCCCAACGGTAGTCTGTTCTATCAGGTAGATGGTATTGCCATGGGGTCCCCCCTAGGGGTGCTTTTCGCACAGGCGTTCATGTCACATGTGGAGGAGACGGTTTTACAGGCACAGAACATTGACACTCCGTCCTTGTACTGTAGGTATGTGGATGACATACTGGTGGATGTCAAGGATGACGCGCTACTATCAGAGCTTAAGACAAGGCTAGAACAGGTCTCAGGTCTCAGTTTCACTCTCGAGAAGGGAATAGGGGACAGAATCAATTTCCTTGATGTATCAATTGATGGGAGTGCCAGCTTGTTTGCAACTGACGTTTACCGCAAGCCCACAGACATGGGGAACTGCATGAATGGCAACAGTCAGTGCCCCGATAGATACAAGGATAGCGTCATCAAAGCTTACGTTAATAGGGCTATCAAACACTGTTCTACATGGGCAGGGCTTCACAATGAGCTGGGAAGAGTCAAACAGATTCTAGCCAACAACAACTATCCTGTGCTAGCTATAGACAGACACATACGAGACACCATCACGAAATATGTCATTCCCTTGACCCCCGCGACAACTCGGGGTGCGACATTTAAACTCTTTTACAGAAACACCATGTCACCAGCCTACAAGACCGATGAGAAAGTGCTCCGTACCATCGTAAAAAGACATTGTAAACCAACTGACCCCAGTGATGCACTGCAACTAGTCATTTTCTACCAGAACCCAACCACTAGCTCGCTTGTGATGAAAAACAACTTATCATGCGACAGATCACCACTAAAACAATCGAATGTAATTTATCAATACAAATGCAACCTTGGAGACTGTGCGCTCCGCACCGATTGTAATTACATTGGAGTGACAACAACATCTCTGAGTAGACGCATTACTATGCACTTGCAAAGTGGCGGCCCCAAAATACACACTATCACCCACCATAACACGTCCCTTACAAGACAACAGATAATCAGCAGTACCTCAATAATTGATATATGCCATGACATCCGGCGGCTTCGAATTCTTGAGGCAGTATATATCAGGGATAGGGACCCCGTCATAAACACCCAGGTAAATGCGAGAGGAACCCTGCCTCTTTTTGATGGACTCCCTCTGGGCCCGAGATGACATGTGACCCCAATGAGCGGAATGTGTCATTGTAGTGGCAGAGTATGGGACTATTTAGCACGTGTTGGTGTATAAAAATGTGCTTACATGAATTGCGACTTTTTGGCGAGTGTTATTGATTCTTAAAGATACCCAAGCGCTGTATATGTATTAATCATGATTGGTATAACTTAATATTCAATTATCGCTGCTCCGTATTATGTATCGAGTGTGTTCTGTATATAATGTAACTCCTGAAGATGTCAAACGAATGACGAAACGTTGAAATATGTGCACTGATTTATTAATCAAAACAACCTTACTTATGCTGAGTTTTGGTTCAATCCTGTCTCGCCACACCACCGACGACAAACGCCTCATCAGAAACATCGAAAGCCTCTCAAGAAAAGTCATCAACAACAAAGCCGCGATTGTATTTAATGAACAATGTATATATACACACATATATATATATATATATATATATATATATATATATATATATATATATATATATATATATATATATATATATATATATATATATATATATAATTGTTCTAACTGAGCACCGCATAAGCCCGGCAAGCTTGCCGGCTAGCTCTTCCAGACCCGGCAAAAAGCCCGCCTAGCCTGAATTCAGGCCTAGCGCCGGCTCCGTGGCTCTGGTTTTGGTCAGCTGATCCCACCGGCAGGGGTGTAGTTGCCCATTCAGTTGGGGGCTTCAGCTTGCCTTCAGCCCCCCCCCCCCCCCCCCCCCAACTTGGACGAGGAAGTGGGTCAAATCCGGGGAGAAATCTGCATGTTGTGGATTTTGATGGTACTTTAAGCAATTTTTGCACAGCTCAGCCCCCAAATTTTTCTGGGGAAACTACGCCCCTGCCCACCGGGCACAACAGCTGATCCTATCATAGTCGCCTGATAGCCAACCCGAATTCCCGACTCTTCCGAGCCGCGTATTTTTTTTTGTTAGACTTAGAAGTGCCACATCCAAGGCCCTATAACCGCCACATCTAGCGATAACTGGACGATGCCCATACTGAATTTCAAAGCAATATATATATATATATGTGGCACTTCTTTGTCTACCCAAAAAATCACGCGACCGACCCCCAATTCAAATGGCGGCACTGCGCAGTGCGTGCTGTGCAGACATATCCTCATGCCGACAAATGATTGCTCATTGTAAAGTGTAAACTAATGACGTAGCCAGTGCCCAGTGCCAGTAGCCATAATATCAAAGACAGTTTTAATCATTAATATGATCAAATACAATATTTTTCCACTGATGTACGTGAAATGCAACGTAAAAAAGCAAGCTGTTAGCCATAGATGCTACAAATATCAATTGGTGCCAGTTTGGAAACTGCATACGTCATAAAAGTAAATTTAGTTTTCAAGTTGAAACTTGAAAGCATGTAACGTTTGAGCTAGCAAACCCTGTGTGAGCTTATATAATGACGTGGATTCCACAAAAGCCATATTATGGAGGTTCCGAAATACATATCTGTATCTGTATCTGTATCTGTATATCTATGACCTTGGTGTGAGCTAACCTGATAGTGTTGTGGGGTGTTGTTTCGACAAAACGGATCAAAATATTGATTGGAGATGTTCTCAATGGGTACGATTTAATATTGCATGTCTGACAGCGACATTTCAAACACTTGAAGTCCCATAAACTGTTTGTAGGGGTTTGAACTTCGAATTTCCTGTGAATGCCTAATGCCCATACTTGCGAAATGATGATGCCTCTCATGCACAATGGTCACAAAGGCACAATGGTTGATAATATTGGTTAGTTAATGCTTTATTTGTTAAATGGATTTAAGATTATGACTTTCAGCATTGCAGGTGCTGGCATTTTCTGTCATCATTTCAGGTTGTTTTCTATAGGCCTGGTAGGACCATGGGTGGAGTTGTTCAAAATAAGTTGGCGGGGCAAAATGAAATAACTTAAGATGTTTCGGTGAATCCCGGTAGAACGTCACCAGCGCGTTAACCTGGGAGATCGAGTGACTCAGCGCGCTAAATCCAAAAAGCTGCTAATTGTCTAGTACAATAAACCAAAATGCACTTTTCATGGCCATAGGTAATTTTCAATATTTAATTCTACTCCAAGAGACTACAATCAACATATAAATAAATACATTTTTTGCACACTATCCATTTTTGCACTCTCTAATATCAGGAAGGTATGGCAGAGGGCATACATCCAACAAATCTCATTTTCAAGTTAATTGCAACCACAATGCCTCCCACTCCACCAAACATTACCAAAACAGGAAAGGGACACTGAACCTTACACCAAGAACGTGGCACATCTCTGCTCAGGAAGGCAGGCTATAGCAGCCTCAACAACATAACATCAGCATACCAGACACCAAGGCACTGAAACAGGTCCTTGGGGAAAAAAGGTTTCTCCCTCCTTGGGTCTATATCTTCAGGAAGGTCATTTGTCAAAATATGAAAAATGGTACGTTGGTGTGCACTCCTCTTACGACACTCAACAGAGCATATAAGAGATGCTTTGTGATTCAATACTTACATCTATGCAACATCAAAAGTCACTACCAGTGAATGTGTACACTAAATGGAAAATGGTTACTGAATTTAAAAAAGGAAAATATTGGGCACAATTTTAAGTTGAAGGAATATGATCATAATATGGCAGAAATATCTTTATTATATACGGAATACACTAAAGGAAAAGATCCGAGCTTTCGTGGCTAGCACATTATCAAGGATGAGTTTTGTACATGCTTTTGAAAAATCTAACGCACAACTAGCGCACGTTCCAAATTGCGGTGGGGTACTCATATCAATCTCGCATAATACACGTACAGACACACATACATATACACTTCACACTTCTCGGTGTTTCGAATAGCGGTGGGGTTCTCATATTCAATCTTGCATAATACATGTAGTATTGTAGTTGTAGTTGGTGGAGTGGGGGGCATGTAGTATTTTAGTAAAATGAAAGAATTGCAAGATTGAATATGAGAACCCCACCGCTATTCGAAACACCGAGAAGTGTGAAGTGTATATGTATGTGTCTGTACGTGTATTATGCGAGATTGATATGAGTACCCCACCGCAATTTGGAACGTGCGCTAGTTGTGTGTTAGATTTTTCAAAAGCATGTACAAAACTCATCCTTGATAATGTGCTAGCCACGAAAGCTCGGATCTTTTCCTTTAGTATATTTCGTATATAATAAAGATATTTCTGCCATATTATGATCATATTCCTTCAACTTATTATTCTCACAATGGCATCAGCTATCATCTCACACATCAAGGCATAATTTTACTTGAAGTAGGTAAAACACATCTCTGATACATACCAATAATTTAGCATTTTGATTTTAAACATTCATGCAGCATTTGTCACAAAAACAAGAAGACCTGTTAATGTGTTTTTTTTCTTCTCTCTCTCTTCTAAATAGCATTGCCTTGAAAACTGGGAATTTAGCACCAAGTGATTAGAGAGGACTGATTTTATCTTCAAAAATCTGTGAATTGTCTGGTACAATAAACCAAAGTGCACCTTGCATGGACATAATTTGAAATATTTAATTTTACTCCAAAAGACTACAATCGACATATAAATTAAACCATTTCTGCACACTATCCATTTTTACACTCCATAACATCAGAAAGGAATAGCAAAGGGCATACAGCCAACAAATATTACTTTCAAGTTAATTGAAACCACAATGCCTTCCACTCCACCAAACATTACCACGACAGGAAATGGACAGAAAAACACTGAACCTTACCATACAGTATACCAATACACACGCGGGCTATCACTGTCAGCTGGAATTGATGCAGCAGTTGGCCGCCAGGGACCGGTAGTGAGCCAGGGTGTTATGACGTCGCAAGCAAATGGTACCAGTTCAATATCTAACGCTAAATATTTATTTATTTATAAATAAATCAATCAATAAATATTTAGTGGTACAATTTGCTTGCGACGTAATAACACCCTGGCTCACTAGCGGCCCCTGGCGGCCAACTGCTGCAACAAATCCAGCTGATAGTGCTAGCCCACACGCGGCCATAGATATATGCATACGGCCCAGGCGCCCAGTAAAACACATTTTACGAAACATATACGCAGGATTTGTCACAGTTAAAAACATACTTGTGAATGCGATTTTCTAAATAGCATAGCATTGCCTTGAAAACTGTGATTTTAACAATGAAAAAATACGATTAAAATGTTGGCATTCACCATTGCTTGATTTTGTTGTAATATTGTCTTATATTTTGTGAAATGTATAGCTCTTTATTATTTTAGGTTGTGACAAAATCTGAAACTTAGCTGAAACCAATAGCTGAAACTTTTGCTGACAAGTTGGGATGAAAAGGATTTCGACATTCTAACGCTCCTTGACACCTTGTGCTCTTTTTTGACATTCTCACGTTTATGGAAAGGTGTGGTGGTGATAACCAAAGTTTGGTGAGGCCATTTATGTTTGACTCCACTAAGTTTTTCCAGATTTGAAGTCATTTACTTAATGTAAATGTAAAACTGCTGTAGTTTCATGATATAGTTTCTGATAAAAATGGTGGAAGGTCAGGCACGTACCCAGGATTTTGGATTTGTATCGGGGGTGGGAGGTGGCGGTACGTCGGTGGTAGAATCAAATTTCGCTCCTCAACCATATGTTGTTGACCGTGTGTGTGTGTGTGTGTGGGGGGGGGGGGGGGGGTAGGCTACACGTCTCTATCGCCCCCTTGGCTACGTCCCTGTGTTATAAGGTGCTGGTACCATATTGTGCTTATGTTGTTATACATGCATTAAATTGTAAATAATCCTCTAATTTATTTCTTATAAATGTTAAACATACAGCAAAAGCAGTTCTTCCTCATATTGAATGAGTTTCATATTTTAAAGATGTCAGAAGTAGGTAGTTGATGTTACTTGTGCAAGTAGATTGACCAGCTCCAGTTTCTTTTAAAGTTGGTGGGGCAAAAACCAATGTTGATGGGGCGCCCGTCCCACCAAGTGTATAGGAAACTCCGCCCCTGGGTAGGATCAGGCCCAAGGGCGACGCCACCTTCCGAAAGTGTGTGTGTGTGTGTGGGGGGGGGGGGGGGGGGGCAGAGGCATTCTGAAGTCGATTCTTTACATGCAACGCCCACGGGCGTAATGTTAAGATCCGAAAATGTTGGGGAGGACACGTCCCCCCACGTCCCCCCTGTGGCGGAGCCCCTGACCAGGGCCCTACCAATGTCACAATTTAGCATTAGGCCTATGGCGTTGCATGGTAAGAATGACCTTCAAATCTATAAAATTAGCATTGGGGCCCCATGTCAATCATTTTTAGGACACAAAGCCCCTGTTCAGGTGTTCATGTATATGATGACTGAGTATTAGTAGGTATACTTATTCTGCGGTCTGTATTCTGTACGAGTCTAGTACTACTGCATATAACTCTGATAGTACTGTAATCATCGATTTGAGTGTTGATACACTATTCAATCAATATTTATTACGGTGAGCTCAATATCACTCACCTGTGTGCTGCTATGGCAGTGAAGTGAACTGCTGGTTAAAATATTTTTGAGCTCTGACCTGAGCTTGTGCGACGCGCGCATTACTCCAAAATTAGCAGGCCCGGGACCGCCTGGAGCCCAGTGATTTCCTTAAAGGGAACCTTGGGAAAAGTATGTGGAATGATGAAAACGAGTGTCCTGCTTACGGTTCTGGCATTCGTTTTTGCGAAAAAAGTACCAATTTGCCATAATTTGAAAAATATTGATAATAATGCATATGACGTCACAATAATCTTGCGTCACCAAAACGAGTTGTGACGTCATACCGGCAAAAGTCCATCCTTGAATCCGAATATTTAAGCAACACTAACAACCTCGTTCGCTGGGTCGCGACTCGCGAGTATATTGGTCGCGATTGAAAATTTGTAAATGTGTACACTATGGCCTTGTATGAGTAGGGTTGGAGTGGCGTTGTGTGAACACATACCCATAATGGCCATGTGCATAAATAAATGTGATATACCTACCCACAAATGTGTGTTTATCGGTGTGTGTGGTGGATGTAAATAAATGTGTGGATGTGCAGTTAATATTGCAGCTACCGGTACGAGCCACCCATCAAAATGTGTGCCTTTTCAAGACGAGTTTCGACACTATTTTCAATTGAAAATCCAATGAAAATTGGCAAAGTTATGGACAATAATATGTATAGCTTATGAACACATGATGCGTTTCAGTGGCGGTCGGTTCAAATAGCGAGAACGAAGTGCGGTAGAAATCACACTAATGACGTATGGGAAACGTCACAAGATTTGGCCATTTAAATAGCTCCCAATAGCTCCAACGGTTTTTGCGTTGAAACTCAGCAGCGTTTTGGAAGGAAAATGTCAGATTTGGAGATTTCTCAGTACTACCAACAATCTGGCTATCTCAGTTAAAATACCATGTTAAAGGTGCACTATTCCCTTTAAAGTTGAGGCCCGGCCCTACCCCAGCCCAGGCCCAGCCCATGGCCCATAGGGCCATCCCGGCCCATGGCGAACTCTGATTTAAACACGTTTAAAACATATACCATGGACCTCAATGCTCATTTAGTCCATTATTTCAGCAATTATCAGCGTTAAGACTTTGACGTTTTTCAAGACTTGTATCAGATAAATATTTGACTTACTTGATCGGCATTACTGTCCATCACTTTCTTATCTTATAATCTGCATCAAATTCGATGGTGCAGTAATCAGCGCGGCTGAGACAAAATAACGGTTACGAACTCAGAAGCAAGCTGCCACAATTTACTGTTTACTATAGCACGGTTACCATAAAAAAAGCTCACGTGACCGTGCAGAGAAAAATCCAAGATGGATGCCAATTCCGCCCCAGGACACTTCTCCCGAACGGCCACCCCCCATATCAATATAAATTAATTGAATTCAGCTTACTTTTACATGAAGGTAAGCCTGAAATTGTGAAATTGCTATGTAAACATATCGCCGTGATGTAAACCACCTTGGCATACGTGATAATTCTTGCGCTCTTTGCCATCTGGATGACGATTGTAGAAGGAGTTACTAAATTCAAGACGCTCTAAGCCGGGCAAGTAATGCCATGCGTTTTTTTTCTCATCAATTTTAGAGCTTTGAATTATCTGCAAGTCCTACACTGGATCACAACAAGATTATTCAATTCAATTATTATGGGACTCTTTATTACTACATACTGTTCGTTCGGGTTTTGTGATTTATTGTGTTTTTTCCTTGCGGCGTTTAGCGTTGAGAATTTGGTGGTGGCGTATTATTTTTTTTGCATGCAAATTCATGAAAAATATCGAATTTTATGGGAAAACTAGGTAACTGCTGCTGTCGTTGAAAACAAGTTTATTTTATCATATATTGCTTATTGTAACCGAAATATGCCATAAGTGAGGGGTTTTCATTAAAAAAGTAGAATGAAGTGTAACCATTATCCACTGAATTTTAGCCTCGGCTCATAGCCGAAAATGTATTTTGGATATATATTTTTTTATTTGATACTAATATGAGCATGAGGTTACACTTCATTCTACTTTTCTAATAATTATGCTCAGAATAACGTTTGAAACAATTAAAACTGTTTTCATTAACATAAAGAGGTGACTGCTCTGCCTCAGCCAGTAACAAATAAAGTACGCCGTGACATCACCGCGCACTGTGAAATGTTCTTACGGGCAGAAGAGCCAATTTCCATAAAAAATGTGACTACCGTGTGACTTCTACCACCTTTTAAGAAAGTTTTACTATGTAAATCAATTATTCTAAGAAAAACCTATATAATCCCCTTTAAGCAATCGGATGACCATCCCACCGGACAGACGGACAGGTGGCTGCCACTTTTTATAATTAGTATGAAATAGCTTGCTATGTAAGACGAATAACTAGGATATGTATCACAAACAGACGATGAGCGAATCGCCCTGGCAGTGCCTATCGACATATAGCGTCGTTTGAACATATGCCATGAAGATTTCCGAAGAAGCCTATTTTTTTCCCATTATCACCTGTTATAGTTTTAAATAGGGAAAAAATAAAGCAGGTAGTTACAACTAAAAATTGCGTTCCATAAGTAAAACATTATAAGGTAACGCTTATTTTCCCTTCACATTGTCGCTAACCGTTATACTGATGGTTCATTCGGCACTTCGTCCCACCCACTCAAAAATCCGTGGCGACGCCCCTGGCGACAGCCCATACATCCATGGCAATGTGAGCAGAATATGTATTGCCTGCCCGTTTAGGCATGAGGACATGTTGCGCATAAAAGTCCGGTATACACAAGAGAGGTTTCGCTAGCCTCTGGGAAGTGTCATAGTGAAACAGTGCAGATCACTAGATGATTGGATGTGTTCCCTTATGCGGGCCCTCTGTGACGGCGACCGTCGCTGTCCGCAGCCGCGGTCACAGACCCAGACAGCAGAACTATGCAGACCAAACGACCTCTAGTCTCTCCCCATCTCCCGACGACTCGCCGACTGTATCGGGGGTCTCCCTCTCTCCCTCTCCCTCTCTTTTGGGGAGCAACTCGGCGCAGTGTGTACGATACTTGCCTTCTGTGCGGGACCGGGTTCAATCCCTCGGCGGGCTTCTGAAAAAAGGTATGCCCGGCACCCCATACCCCTCGGAACAAGGTGAGAGTTCCAATTAGCACCTTGGTCCCAGAGGATACGGTGCTTGGTCCCACAAACCAAACCAACCTCGCTCTCGCTCTCGCTCTCGCTCTCGCTCTCGCTCTCGCTCTCGCTCTCGCACTCGCTCTCGCTCTCGCTCTCGCTCTCGCTCTCGCTCTCGCTCTCGCTCTCGCTCTCGCTCTCGCTCTCGCTCTCGCTCCTCGCTCTCGCTCTCTCTCTTCTCTCTCTCTCTCTCTCCTCTCTCTCTCTCTCTCTCTCTCTCTCTCTCTCTCTCTCTCTCTCTCTCGTCTGCTCCTCTCTCTCGCTCTCTCTCTTTTCTCTCTCTCGCTTTCTCTCTCGCTCTCTCCTCGCTCTGCCTCCTTTGTATTTTTTTCTCAACATTTTATTTAAATTCTTTCTTTGACTTCTGGAGCAATTTTGCCGAGTTCTGTACGGAGAAACTGCGCCAGACGCTGGCGCCGGAATGTTTACGGCGCTGGCGCTGAGCACACAAGTTCTGCATGAAATCCGATTTGGACGCCGACCATTCGCCGATCGGGTCGGTCCGTAGCTGCTTTGTGAGCAGCCGTTGATGGCCGGCGTCGCTCGCTCGCTGTGTCGTATTGTTCTTCAGACTGGAAACTATTGGTCGCCGCCGTACCATTGCAGCGCCGTAACGTCGCTGAGTGCAGCCGGGCCGGGCCGGCGTCCGGGGATATGCAGTCAGCTGTCCGGCGCGATCCGCTCGTCTGTCCGGCGCGATCCGCTCGTCTGTCCGACGCGATCCGCTCGTCTGTCCGACGCGATCCGCTCGTCTGTCCGGCGCGATCCGCTCGTCTGTCCGGCGCGATCCGCTCGTCTGTCCGACGCGATCCTCTCGTCTGTCCGACGCGATCCGCTCGTCTGTCCGACGCGATCCGCTCGTCTGTCCGGCGCGATCCGCTCGTCTGTCCGGGCGCGATCCGCTCGTCTGGTCCAGCGCGATCCGCTCGTCTGTCCGACGCGATCCGCTCGTCTGTCCGGCGCGATCCGCTCGTCTGTCCGACGCGATCCACTCGTCTGTCCGGCGCGATCCGCTCGTCTGTCCGGCGCGATCCGCTCGTCTGTCCGACGCGATCACCGCTCGTCTGTCCGGCGCGATCCGCTCGTCTGTCCGGCGCGATCCGCGTCTGTCCGGCGCTCTCCGCTCGTCTGTCCGGCGCGATCCGCTCGTCTGTCCGGCCCGCAGCTCTCTCCGGCAGTAGGGATAGGAGGCAAGGACCGTACATCCACGGTGAGGTGTTGTGTGTGTGGGGGGGGGGGGGGAATTCGACACGGCGGTATGTGTTGGACAGATTCGGGCGACTCGGAGAAATAGGATAGTTCGGAGAACTCCGAGAGCTCGGGTATCCTGGAGAATCCAGAGAGTTCGGATAGTGTATCCGACAATTGTTTGTCTGCTTGAGTTTCAGCCGGTTGCTTCATACTCGTGGGAACAAAAGGTCATGCAACCAGAAGCAGAAACATGTTTATTGAAGACATTCTTGAACTATGTTAGGGAAGTGTCTTGAGTCAGTTCCACATTACCATAGCACCTGTCGCCCCCTGTATGCCCCGGACTTTGAGCCTGTGTTCTGTTCGGTCTCAGCGGGCTCCGCTGGGGGTCGCAACTCACCATGCGGCTGGCTGACCGTCCAGCACCGCAGACCACTTCTAACCGGCAATCGATACGATGATGCCACTCTTCACCGGGCCATGCCAGCGTGATATTGGCCCGTGAATGGGCCGGCCTGCAGAGCCCCCCTCCCTCTCAGTAACCGGTCCAATAGAGCGTTCACAGAGGTCACTGGCCCGGTCCGGCAGCGAGATCAGCTCAGTCAGGTCAATCGCTCAAACACCATGTGTACACTGTACACTGTACACATGAAGTGGGGAAGAGCAACACCGAATACTTGGTCACACATTTGGTTCAGCATGGACAGCATTCAACAGATCACATTTTTGGGGCACATGGTCGGTCACACGTAAGTCATGCGACACATGTTTTATGGGTCATTTTGATTCACAGATCACATAGTCGCACATTTGTGTTTATCTAGAAAATGTTTATTTTACATATTCGGCGGTGTAAATAATTATTAATATGTTGTATCTGAAACTAATATTACAACAATGAACAAAACACCAGAGATGAACAACCCACAGAGAGGGGTAAGCCTATATGATAAAGAGAAACACTGTCTGAATTACTCCTTGTATAGTTCCTTTCTTTTCCAACTGTTGACATGTTCAACATAATATATCGTGAATATAAGTGTAATCCGCCCTCTGAACTCGGC
>JAXIVJ010009169.1:0-17500 GCA_036785665.1 Chirona hameri
ATATATATATATATATACCGAATGCTGCAGCTGATTTTGCCCATTTCATAGACCCAACCCTAATATTAATAGTTTCGTTCATGGCAATATATGCTGCTTCGGTGGCTTTTCTATTTTCTCTATTTTCGCAGGAGGCCAAAATCCCGGCTCCATTCCAATTTTGCAAATGGTTGGTTTGCTCTGCATGGACTACAAACGCGCTGTGTTCCATGTAGTTTCGAGTGTCCCTGTTATGTTCTTTAAATCTTGTTTCAATCCCCCTCCCAGTTTCACCTATTTATGCTTTATTACAATCTATATATTTTATAGAATGATGCTTTATAAACGGCACACTTGTCCTTAGTCTTTTCTTGCTTCTTTTTGCCAACATATCACCCACCTTTTTCCCAGACGTAAATGCTACTTTAAAGCCCGTTGTTTCGAGCTGGTTAGCAATCGTTTCGGCTGGCCGCGAAATCGGTATCGTTAAGTATCGTTCGTCCTTTTTTTGTCTTCCCTACCGTATACTTTTGTCGTATGTTTAAATATTTTTGTTTTAGATTGAGCAGAAATCCCTTCGTATATGTCAGCTTTGTAAAAGATGAAATGATCGAGGTATTCTTTACTACAAATGCGAAAAGCTCTCAGAAAAAAAAACTAAAACTACTCCCCGTTGTACTCTGTCACTGTGACCCGAGTACAAATGCACATAGCATTCCTTTTTCGTCGGTTTTCGATAGACTTTGAATTTTACCTGATCCTGATGTATGATTTCGGGGTCAAGGAAAGCAATGGTCCCTTGCTTTTCTTTTTCGAGAGTGAATTGAATTTAGGAATCAACTGAGTTTAGGGCGTGGAGTTTCTCATGCTAAGTTCATGCTTTTTGATACTACGACAAGAATGTCATCAACGTAACGAGCCCAGATCACATCCCTTACCATGATCCCCTGATAGTGATGTTTTTCTAACCATTCCATGAACAAACATGCAGCAACAGGGCTCAATGGGGACCCCATCGCAAGTCCGCGGTGCTGGAAGTATTCCTCATAATTGAACGTAAATCCCCCAAAGTTCATGCATATAGCTAATAATCTTAAATAGTCTGCTTTCGGCAAAAGCAGCTGGTCAGCATCGATATTGTCCACCACAGTTTTAATGGCTTTTAGTGCACTTTCTACTGAAACATTTGTAAATAAGGATTTAACATCGAAACTAGCCAGACACTTATCTGTGAAGTCCACATCTTTGATTCTCTCCATGAGCTCGTCCGTGTTTCGAAGATGGGAGTCGTTGATGGCACCCAGAGAACTTGACAGCGGTCTTGCCAGCACCTTCGCAAGTCGATGTGGGGCACTGCCAATCCCTGACGTAATGGGCGCATCGGGATGTTCGTCTTATGTAGCTTTGGGAGGCCGCGCATTCGTGGAGTAGTGGGTGCCTCTTCTAGCAGGTGAACTAGTTGTTTTCCTTTTTCTGAGTTTGTCAGTAGTTTTCTTGCCTCTTGGTCGAATTTCCTACTGAGTTTGTATATGTATCCCGGAGTTTTCTTCTCATTTGTCTCAGAGTCTTCGAGCAGTTCCTTAATTGTGCGTACATAAGAGAAGAAAGCTCCGAAAAAAAACGTTTGGAGCATGACAATCGGTCGAGCCACATGGCTGCAACAACCTTTAAAAAAACACCTAAAATTCCCGATTTTTTGCCCCCTGGCCCCCCATTTAAAAACAAATTGAGATCTAAAAAGAGAGATCTTGTCATGACGAATCGAATGGCGTTTTCCCCATCGAAATCGACCGAGCGGTTCTCAAGATATCTGGGGGGGGGCAGAATCTGCCCCCGCAGGTTAACGTAATTCTGGCCGCCCGCAGGGAATAGGGTTAAGTGACTTTTAGAGATAAAAAAATATCACCATCGTTTTCAGCAGCACTTACTTCATGTTTTCGACTACAACCAGCGTATATTTGACAACTTTCCGAAAAGTGAAACATTCCCTTTATATCGGATGATATCACACCTATATCGGATGATATCACACACAAAAACGGCTGAAATAAGTCCTAAGGACTACTTATGATTTGTAATCGTCCTCAAAAGCTTACCCAAGCAGCACAAATACACAAAAACAATCATTTATTTCATTTTGTCATAAGAATCTAAAAACTGTTTACGATTTAGACGCACCACTACATATATGGATTATGGAAGCGTTTGTTCCAGTTAAAGGAAATAGTTCACCTTCAACAATAGTTTTAAACTGAGATAGCAAGCAGTTTTGTAGCCCGTGTTGGGAAACCCCTATCTGCAAGTTTTCTTGACTGAAAAGACTCTCCAGCCGAATATATTTGAGTTTTTGGCGAATGAATGCGGTGCTGGCGAAAGAATGTTGTACTGGTTCTAGCCCGGTCAGAGGCTATACCATCAGCCAATCAGCTTGCAGCTGGTGCTAGCAAGCGAATCGCCGGCCGCCGGTTGGCACATTTCCAATGCGAGTTTATCTTTACGCGACTACTTTCGAATCTGATTGGCTGAACCATATTTTACATTCGCGTGACGTCAGGACTCTGACTCAGAGAGTATGCATATAGTTTTGATAAAAATACAAATTTACGGCCTTCTGTCCTGAATCGGCGCGATATAAAGCCATTTTTGACAATATAAAAAGAAATTGTATTACAAAATATAATCAAATCGTGTTGGGTAAAATATTTCCAAAGTGAACTATTTCCTTTAAAGGAAATAGTCCACCTTCAACATTAGTTTTAAACTGAGATAGAAGTTTTGTAGCCCGTGTTGAGAAATCCTTATCTTGACTGTTTTCTTGACTGAAAAGACTCTCCAGCCGAAGATATTTGACTTTTTGTCGAAGCACATATATGATATACCGTACCGTCTGAAAGTGCATGGAGCATGGAGCATGGAGCACTGCATGGAGCATGCGCAGACCAATAACGCACACCATGAAATTAATTATTTACGACCTTCTGTCCTGAATTGGCGGATTTAGGACCATTTTTTAAAAGAAAAAAAGAAACTGTATGAAAAAATATAATAAAATCGTGTTCTGAATTTTTCTTTCTTCCGAAGGTGAACTACTTCCTTTAACTGCATCTGACCAACCGTCAGCTGACGTTATTGCAACAATTGGATGAGGCGGCAATGCACTTATACATTGTGGTTCCTGATAACTACATGAAACGAATCTGGCGCATCTGGCGCACTTGAGTTGTTGCCACAACAAGCCTCGGTCGGAATCAAAATCCCTTCGGAATTAATCTTGTCCCTTCGAAATGAATCTCTACTTTATCCAATTATTGTGGCTGGTCACTAGTTCAGTTATCACTAGTTCAACTGTCACTGGTTTAGTTGTAGCTGGTTCAGTTGCCACTGGCCCAGTTGTCCCTGGTTCTGTTGTCACTGGTTCAATTGTCCCTGATTCAGTTGTCACTGGTTCAGTTGTCACTGGTTCAGTTGTCCTGGTTCAGTTGACATGGAGCCTCCGTTTATAGGTAAGTGCATACTCTATAGTCTATCATCGTGCTCTGGCAACTCCAATTAAGTAGACAAAGGTGAAACACACTTCAAGACCTTTAACTCAGATATTTTAAGTAAAACATACAGTGTAACTGGACCGAAAGTTGATCAGTATGTCTTTAGAGGGAATTCAATTATTGAAGTTCTTTCCTGTTGTTTGCGACTTGGTGTGAGGAAAATCGTGCATCTTCCTGGAACGACACTTTCCTCAGTGGACAGTGGCGGCTCCAGGGGGGGGGGGTCACGGGGTTCATGACCCTCCCCCTCTTGGGCCGTGAAGGGGCACCACCGCGCCGGGGGCACCGCCACCCCAGGGCACCACCAAAACCCCAAAATAAAGCAAAAATTAAGCAAAAATCCAAAATAAAGCAAAACATTAAACACAAAATCCAAAGTAAAACAAAAAATGCTGCGCCGCTACGTGGCGCCCATCATTCAGTGTTCTTTGAACAAAGGGCACAATTGCGCCGGTGTAACAGGGGCACCACCGCGCCGGTGTACCAGGGGCACCACCACCCGGGGGCACCAGGGGCACCACCGCGCCGGTGCACCAGCGGCACCACCGCGCCGGTGAACCAATGCCAATGCCGCGCCGGCATACCAGGGACACGACGGCACCGGTGTACCAGGGACACGACGGCACCGGTGTACCAGGGGCACCACCGTGCCGGTACACTGAAATCGGCGACACCGTCAAAATGTCCGCCCCATAGGGGTGTTTTGCAGCACCTTACGGTTTCGAACACTAAAAAACGGTGGCAAAAAAAGAGTCAGACTCTACAAAATGGTGCTTTCTGGGATCAGCGTGGGTATCTGACACCTTCTAAACAGGAGTCCTGACTCCTTCACGAGAATCACGACTCTCTTCGGATGATGCCCATCACACTGAAAAAAATACTAACCTAGTTAGTTTTCGGGCGGTGGTCATATTTTGAACAGCCATTTACTAAGGATAAACTAGCTTACTAATACAAACTAGGTCAAATACTAATACAAAACTAAACCGATACTAAGCATTGCAAATTTACCATGGTAATATTATGATAGTCACTTGTCATCATACTATCCTGATCCTAAAGTGCAACTAACACGAAACGAGGCCGCTACTAAGCTTAGTAACTTCTTAGTGACAAACTAATGATTTACCATAGTAGAGCCAACTGTTTACAATGCGGTGACTAACATATAACTATAGGCTAGTATCATGCACTACCTATTTAACAGCCAATTACTATGCCGTTGCTAAATACCGTTACGGATCATCTAGCAGGGTGTTACTAGTTTGATACTAGTGTGCCTTTTCGACCATATTGCCCTTCATAACGCGGTGACTAACATCGTACTATAGGCAGTATTCCTGTACTACCTATTTAACAGACAATGACTATGCCGTTGCTACATACCGTTACGAATCGTATATCAGGGTGTTACTAGTTCGGTACTAGTGTGATACCAAAGGCTTGTTCGACCATGTTGCCGGTGCTGTGTCGCTTCACCATCCCCGCCATCAACACAGGCAGGGGATAAGAGTAAAGTTCCGCCCGGCGGAATCTCGCGAGCAGACAGCGACAGATACGATATACAATATATTGAACAGACACAATATATTGAATGACAGTTCGTTGCTCAAGACACGACCGTACTGGCGCTGACCTCAACGTGTTGTGGGCGCCTTATCAGCAAGACTGGCTTCTTAAAGGCAATAGTTCACCTTTAACATGGGGTTTTGGACTGAGATAGCAGATGTGCAGAGCAGATCTAAAAATGGGTTGTGGTGAAAGAATTACCTCCCTACGTTAAATAATTTCGACACAGGATTAACGGGCCCGGTTTCATGTCCGCTGTTCCGGGCCACGATCGGGACATAAACGCTCGCCGCCGGAGGCAGGTACACTCTCTGGCATGTAGTCTCTGATCACGACGCATCGTTAATTTCCGCTCAGCCGCCCGGGCGGCGCGGCGGCCCCTTGTCAGATACTGTACTTGGCGTCAGGTGGAGCCAGAACGCCAGCAGCTCTCGTACGATCTCTCGTGAATTGCAAAGAGAAACTTATTTCTTTCTCCACATATATCCATCAGTTGTCCAAACGAAAGTCATATTCGTAGTTTTTAGCTCAAGATGGTGCATCTTGGGTGTGGGTGTGGGTGTGGTGGGTGTGGGTGTGGGTGTGGTGGGTGTGGGTGTGGGTGTGGTGGGTGTGGGTGTGGTGGGTGTGGGTGTGGTGGGTGTGGTGGGTGTGGGTGTGGTGGGTATGGGTGTGGTGGGTGTGGGTGTGGTGGGTGTGGGTGTGGTGGGTGTGGGTGTGGTGGGTGTGGGTTGTGGTGGGTGTGGGTGTGGTGGGTGTGGGTGTGGGTGGTGTGGGTGTGGGTGGGTGTGGGTGGTGTGGTGTGGGTGTTGTGGGTGTGGGTGTGGTGGGTGTGGGTGTGGTGGGTGTGGGTGTGGTGGGTGTGGGTGTGGTGGGTGTGGGTGTGGTGGGTGTGGGTGTGGTGGGTGTGGGTGTGGTGGGTGTGGTGGGTGTGGGTGTGGTGGGTGTGGGTGTGGTGGGTGTGGGTGTGGTGGGTGTGGGTGTGGTGGGTGTGGGTGTGGTGGGTGTGGTGGGTGTGTTGGGTGTGGGTGTGGTGGGTGTGGGTGTGGTGGGTGTGGGTGTGGTGGGTGTGGGTGTGGGTGTGGTGGGTGTGGGGTGTGGTGGGTGTGGTGGGTGTGGGTGTGGTGGGTGTGGGTGTGGTGGGTGTAGGTGTGGTGGGTGTGGGTGTGGTGGGTGTGGGTGTGGTGGGTGTGGGTGTGGTGGGTGTGGGTGTGGTGGGTGTGGGTGTGGGTGTGGTGGGTGTGGGTGTGGTGGGTGTGGGTGTGGTGGGTGTGGGTGTGGTGGGTGTGGGTGTGGTGGGTGTGGGTGTGGTGGGTGTGGGTGTGGTGGGTGTGGGTGTGGTGGGTGTGGGTGTGGTGGGTGTGGGTGTGGTGGGTGTGGGTGTTGTGGGTGTGGGTGTGGTGGGTGTGGGTGTGGGTGTGGTGGGTGTGGGTGTGGTGGGTGTGGGTGTGGTGGGTGTGGGTGTGGTGGGTGTGGGTGTGGTGGGTGTGGGTGTGGTGGGTGTGGGTGTGGTGGGTGTGGTGGGTGTGGGGTGTGGTGGGTGTGGGTGTGGTGGGTGTGGGTGTGGTGGGTGTGGGTGTGGTGGGTGTGGGTGTGGTGGGTGTGGGTGTGTGGTGGGTGTGGGTGTCGTGGGTGTGGGTGTGGTGGGTGTGGGTGTGGTGGGTGTGGGTGTGGTGGGTGGTGTGGGTGTGGTGGGTGTGGGTGTGGTGGGTGTGGGTGTGGGTGTGGTGGGTGTGGGTGCGGTGGGTGTGGGTGTGGTGGGTGTGGGTGTGGTGGGTGTGGGTGTGGTGGGTGTGGGTGTGGTGGGTGGTGGGTGTGGTGTGGTGGGTGTGGGTGTGGTGGGTGTGGGTGTGGTGGGTGTGGGTGTGGTGGGTGTGGTGTGGTGGGTGTGGGTGTGGTGGGTGTGGGTGTGGGTGTGGTGGGTGTGGGTGTGGTGGGTGTGGGTGTGGTGGGTGTGGGTGTGGTGGGTGTGGGTGTGGTGGGTGTGGGTGTGGTGGGTGGGTGTGGGTGTGGTGGGTGTGGGTGTGGTGGGTGTGGGTGTGGTGGGTGTGGGTGTGGTGGGTGTGGGTGTGGTGGGTGTGGGTGTGGTGGTGGGTGTGGGGTGTGGTGGGTGTGGGTGTGGTGGGTGTGGGTGTGGTGGGTGTGGGTGTGGGTGTGGTGGGTGTGGGTGTGGGTGTGGTGGGTGTGGGTGTGGTGGGTGTGGGTGTGGGTGTGGGTGTGGTGGGTGTGGGTGTGGTGGGTGTGGGTGTGGTGGGTGTGGGTGTGGTGGGTGTGGGTGTATGGGTGTGGTGGGTGTGAGTGTGGTGGGTGTGGGTGTGGTGGGTGTGGGTGTTGTGGGTGTGGGTGTGGTGGGTGTGGGTGTGGGGTGTGGTGGGTGTGGGTGTGGGTGTGGGTGTGGGTGTGGTTGGTGTGGGTGTGGTGGGTGTGGGTGTGGGTGTGGTGGGTGTGGGTGTGGTGGGTGTGGGGTGTGGTGGGTGTGGTGGGTGTGGTGGGTGTGGGTGTGGTGGGTGTGGTGGGTGTGGGTGTGGTGGGTGTGGGTGTGGTGGGTGTGGGTGTGGTGGGTGTGGGTGTGGTGGGTGTGGGGTGTGGTGGGTGTGGGTGTGGTGGGTGTGGGTGTGGTGGGTGTGGGTGTGGTGGGTGTGGGTGTGGTGGGTGTGGGTGTGGTGGGTGTGGGTGTGGTGGGTGTGGGTGTGGGTGTGGTGGGTGTGGGTGTGGTGGGTGTGGGTGTGGTGGGTGTGGGTGTGGTGGGTGTGGGTGTGGTGGGTGTGGGTGTGGTGGGTGTGGGTGTGGTGGGTGTGGGTGTGGTGGGTGTGGGTGTGGTGGGTGTGGGTGTGGTGGGTGTGGGTGTGGTGGGTGTGGGTGTGGTGGGTGTTGGTGTGGTGGGTGTGGGTGGGGTGGGTGTGGGTGTGGTGGGTGTGGGTGTGGTGGGTGTGGGTGTGGTGGGTGTGGGTGTGGTGGGTGTGGGTGTGGTGGGTGTGGGTGTGGTGGGTGTGGGTGTGGTGGGTGTGGGTGTGGTGGGTGTGGGTGTGGTTGGGTGTGGGTGTGGTGGGTGTGGGTGTGGTGGGTGTGGGTGTGGTGGGTGTGGGGTGTGGTGGGTGTGGGTGTGGTGGGTGTGGGTGTGGTGGGTGTGGGTGTGGTGGGTGTGGGTGTGGTGGGTGTCGGTGTGGTGGGGTGTGGTGGGGTGTGGTGGGTGTGGTGTGGTGGGTGTGGGTGTGGTGGGTGTGGGTGTGGTGGGTGTGGGTGTGGTGGGTGTGGGTGTGGTGGGTGTGGGTGTGGTGGGTGTGGGTGTGGTGGGTGTGGTGGTGGTGGGTGTGGGTGTGGTGGGTGTGGGTGTGGTGGGTGTGGTGGGTGTGGGTGTGGTGGGTGTGGGTGTGGTGGGTGTGGGTGTGGTGGGTGTGGGTGTGGTGGGTGTGGTGGGTGTGGGTGTGGTGGGTGTGGGTGTGGTGGGTGTGGGTGTGGTGGGTGTGGGTGTGGTGGGTGTGGGTGTGGTGGGTGTGGTGGGTGTGGGTGTGGTGGGTGTGGGTGTGGGTGTGGTGGGTGTGGGTGTGGGTGTGGTGGGTGTGGGTGTGTGGGTGTGGGTGTGGTGGGTGTGGGTGTGGTGGGTGTGGGTGTGGTGGGTGTGGGTGTGGGTGTGGTGGGTGTGGGTGTGGGTGTGGTGGGTGTGGGTGTGGTGGGTGTGGGTGTGGTGGGTGTGGGTGTGGTGGGTGTGGTGGGTGTGGTGGGTGTGGGTGTGGTGGGTGTGGGTGTGGTGGGTGTGGGTGTGGTGGGTGTGGGTGTGGTGGGTGTGGGTGTGGGTGTGGTGGGTGTGGGTGTGGGGTGGTGGGTGTGGGTGTGGTGGGGTGTGGGTGTGGTGGGTGTGGGTGTGTGGGTGTGGGTGTGGTGGGTGTGGGTGTGGTGGGTGTGGGTGTGGTGGGTGTGGGTGTGGGTGTGGTGGGTGTGGGTGTGGTGGGTGTGGGTGTGGTGGGTGTGGGTGTGGTGGGGTGGTGGGTGTGGTGGGGTGTGGGTGTGGTGGGTGTGGGTGTGGTGGGTGTGGGTGTGGTGGGTGTGGGTGTGGTGGGTGTGGGTGTGGTGGGTGTGGGTGTGGTGGGTGTGGGTGTGGTGGGTGTGGGTGTGGTGGGTGTGGGTGTGGTGGGTGTGGGTGTGGTGGGTGTGGGTGTGGTGGGTGTGGGTGTGGTGGGTGTGGGTGTGGTGGTGTGGGTGTGGTGGGTGTGGGTGTGGTGGGTGTGGGTGTGGTGGGTGTGGGTGTGGTGGGTGTGGGTGTGGTGGGTGTGGGTGTGGTGGGTGTGGGTGTGGTGGGTGTGGGTTGGATGCGTGTGGTGGGTGTGGGTGTGGGGGTGTGGGTGTGGTGGGTGTGGGTGTGGTGTGGTGTGGGTGTGGTGGGTGTGGTGGGTGTGGGTGTGGTGGGTGTGGGGTGTGGTGGGTGTGGGTGTGGGTGTGGGTGTGGGTGTGGTGGGTGGGGGTGGTGGGTGTGGGTGTGGGTGTGGGTGGGTGTGGGTGTGGTGGGTGTGGGTGTGGTGGGTGTGGGTGTGGTGGGTGTGGGTGTGGTGGGTGTGGGTGGTGGTGGGTGTGGTGGGTGTGGTGGGTGTGGGTGTGGTGGGTGTGGGTGTGGTGGGTGTGGGTGTGGTGGGTGTGGGTGTGGTGGGTGTGGGTGTGGTGGGGTGTGGGTGTGGTGGGTGTGGGTGTGGTGGGTGTGGGTGTGGTGGGTGTGGGTGTGGTGGGTGTGGGGTGTGGTGGGTGTGGGGTGTGGTGGGTGTGGGGTGTGGTGGGTGTGGGTGTGGTGGGTGTGGGTGTGGTGGTGTGGGTGTGGGGGTGTGGGTGTGGTGGGTGTGGGTGTGGGTGGGTGTGGGTGTGGTGGTGTGGGTGTGGTGGGTGTGGGTGTGGTGGGTGTGGGTGTGGTGGGTGTGGGTGTGGGTGGGGTGTGGGGGTGTGGGTGTGGTGGGTGTGGGTGTGGGTGTGGTGGGTGTGGTGGGTGTGGTGGGTGTGGTGGGTGTGGGTGTGGTGGGTGTGGGGGGGTGTGTGGGTGTGGGTGTGGGTGTGGGTGTGGGTGTGGGTGTGGGTGTGGGTGTGGTGTGGGTGTGGGTGTGGGTGTGGGTGTGGGTGTGGGTGTGGGTGTGGGTGGGTGGGGTGGTGGGTGTGGGTGTGGGTGTGGGTGTGGGTGTGGGTGGGTGGGTGTGGGTGTGGGTGTGGGTGTGGGGGTGTGGGGGTGGGTGTGGTGGGTGTGGGTGTGGTGGGTGTGGGGTGGTGGGTGTGGGTGTGGGTGGGTGGGGTGGTGGGTGTGGGTGTGGTGGGTGTGGGTGGGGTGGGTGTGGGTGTGGTGGGGGTGTGGGTGTGGGTGTGGTGGGTGTGGGTGTGGTGGGTGGGTGGGGTGGTGTGGTGGGTGTGGGTGGGGTGTGGGTGGTGGGTGGTGGTGGGTGTGGGTGTGGTGGGTGGGTGTGGGTGGGGTGGGTGTGGGTGTGGTGGGTGTGGGTGTGGGTGGGTGTGGGTGTGGGGGGGGGGTGGGTGTGGTGGGTGTGGGTGTGGTGGGTGTGGGTGTGGGTGGGGTGTGGGTGTGGTGGGTGTGGGTGTGGTGGGGTGTGGGGTGGGGGGTGTGGGTGTGGTGGGTGTGGGGTGGTGGGTGGGTGTGGGGGTGGTGGGGTGTGGGTGTGGTGGGTGTGGGGTGTGGTGGGTGTGGGTGTGGTGGGTGTGGGTGTGGTGGGGTGGTGGGTGTGGTGGGTGTGGGTGTGGGTGGGGTGTGGGTGTGGTGGGTGTGGGTGTGGTGGGTGTGGGGTGGGGTGGTGGGTGTGGTGGGTGTGGGTGTGGTGGGGTGTGGGTGTGGGTGGGTGGGTGTGGTGGGTGTGGGGTGTGGTGGGTGTGGGTGTGGTGGGTGTGGGTGTGGTGGGTGTGGGGTGTGGTGGGTGTGGGTGTGGTGGGTGTGGGTGTGGTGGGTGTGGGGGTGGTGGGGTGGGTGTGGTGGGTGTGGGTGTGGTGGGTGTGGGTGTGGTGGGTGTGGGTGGGTGGGGGTGGTGGGTGTGGGTGTGGGGGGTGTGGGTGTGGTGGGTGTGGGTGTGGGTGTGGTGGGTGTGGTGGGTGTGGGGTGGTGGGTGTGGGTGGGTGTGGTGGGTGGGGGGGTGTGGTGGGTGTGGGTGTGGTGGGTGTGGGTGTGGTGGGTGTGGGTGTGGTGGGTGTGGGTGTGGTGGGGTGTGGGTGTGGTGGGTGTGGGTGTGGTGGGGTGTGGTGGGTGTGGGTGGGGTGTGGGTGGGTGGGTGTGGGTGTGGTGGGTGTGGGTGTGGTGGGTGTGGGGGGTGTGGGTGTGGGTGGGGTGTGGGTGTGGGGTGTGGGTGTGGGGGTGGGTGTGGGGGGGTGGGTGGGGGGTGGGTGTGGGTGTGGGTGTGGGTGTGGGTGTGGGTGTGGGGTGTGGGTGGGGGTGTGGGTGTGGGTGTGGGTGTGGGGTGGGTGGGGTGGTGGGTGTGGGTGGTGGGTGTGGGTGTGGGGTGGGTGGGGGTGTGGGGGGTGTGGGGTGTGGGTGGGGGTGTGGGTGGGGGGTGGGTGTGGGTGTGGGTGGGGGGGGGGGGGGGTGGGTGTGGGGGTGTGGGTGTGGGGTGGGGTGTGGTGGGGGTGTGGGTGTGGGTGTGGGTGGGGGTGGGGGTGTGGGTGGGGGTGGGTGGGGTGTGGTGGGTGTGGGTGTGGGTGGGGGGGGGGGTGGGGGTGGGGTGGGGGTGTGGGTGTGGGTGGGGGGGGGGGTGGTGGGGTGGGGGGGGGGTGGGGGGGTGGGGTGGGGTGGGTGTGGGGGTGGGGGGTGGTGGGGGTGTGGGTGTGGGGGGTGTGGGGTGGTGGGTGGGGTGGGTGTGGGTGGGGGGGGTGTGGGGTGGTGGGGTGGGGGTGTGGTGGGTGTGGGGGTGGTGGGTGTGGGTGTGGGTGGGGGGGGTGTGGGGTGTGGTGGGGTGTGGGGTGTGGTGGGGTGTGGGTGTGGTGGGGTGGGGGTGGGGGGGTGTGGGTGTGGGGGTGGGGGGGGGGGTGTGGTGGGTGTGGTGGGGGGGGGGGGGGTGTGGTGGGGTGTGGGGGGGGGGGGGTGTGGTGGGTGTGGGTGTGGGGGGTGTGGGGGTGGTGGGTGGGGTGGGGTGGTGGGTGTGGTGGGGTGTGGGTGTGGTGGGTGTGGGTGTGGTGGGTGTGGGTGTGGTGGGTGTGGGGGTGGTGGGTGTGGGTGTGGTGGGTGTGGGTGTGGTGGGGTGTGGGTGTGGTGGGGGTGGGTGTGGTGGGTGTGGGGTGTGGTGGGTGTGGGTGTGGTGGGTGTGGGTGTGGTGGGTGTGGGTGTGGTGGGTGTGGGTGTGGGGGTGTGGTGGGTGTGGGGTGTGGTGGGTGTGGGTGTGGTGGGTGTGGGTGTGTGGTGGGTGTGGGTGTGGTGGGTGTGGGTGTGGTGGGTGTGGGTGTGGTGGGTGTGGGTGTGGTGGGTGTGGGTGTGGGGGGTGGGGGTGTGGTGGGGTGTGGGGGTGGTGGGTGTGGGGTGTGGTGGGTGTGGGTGGGGTGGGTGTGGGGTGTGGTGGGTGTGGGTGTGGTGGGTGTGGGTGTGGTGGGTGTGGGTGTGGTGGGTGTGGGTGTGGTGGGTGTGGGTGTGGTGGGGTGGGTGGTGGGTGTGGGGGTGGTGGGTGGGTGTGGGGTGTGGGGTGTGGTGGGTGTGGGTGTGGTGGGGGTGGGTGTGGTGGTGTGGGTGTGGTGGGTGTGGGTGTGGTGGGTGTGGGTGTGGGGGTGTGGGGTGGGTGTGGTGGGTGTGGTGGGTGTGGTGGGTGTGGTGGGTGTGGGGGTGGGTGTGGTGGGTGTGGGTGTGGTGGGTGTGGGTGTGGTGGGTGTGGGTGGTGGGTGGGGTGTGGGGTGTGGTGGGTGTGGGTGTGGTGGGTGTGGGTGTGGTGGGTGTGGGTGTGGTGGGTGTGGGGTGTGGTGGGTGTGGGTGTGGTGGGTGTGGGTGTGGTGGGTGTGGGTGTGGTGGGTGTGGTGTGGTGGGTGTGGGTGTGGTGGGTGTGGGTGTGGTGGGTGTGGGTGTGGTGGGTGTGGGTGTGGTGGGTGTGGGTGGTGGTGGGTGTGGGTGTGGTGGGTGTGGGTGTGGTGGGTGTGGGTGTGGTGGGTGTGGGTGTGGTGGGTGTGGGTGTGGTGGGTGTGGTGTGGTGGGTGTGGGTGTGGTGGGTGTGGGTGTGGTGGGGTGTGGGTGTGGTGGGTGTGGGTGTGGTGGGTGTGGGTGTGGTGGGTGGGGTGTGGTGGGTGTGGGGTGTGGTGGGTGTGGGTGTGGTGGGTGTGGGTGTGGTGGGTGTGGGTGTGGTGGGTGTGGGTGTGGTGGGTGTGGGTGTGGTGGGTGTGGGTGTGGGTGGGTGTGGGTGTGGTGGGTGTGGGTGTGGTGGGTGTGGGTGTGGTGGGTGTGGGTGTGGTGGGTGTGGGTGTGGTGGGTGTGGGGTGTGGTGGGTGTGGGTGTGGTGGGTGTGGGTGTGGTGGGTGTGGGTGTGGTGGGTGTGGGTGTGGTGGGTGTGGGTGTGGTGGGTGTGGGTGTGGTGGTGTGGTGTGGGTGTGGGTGTGGGTGTGGGTGTGGGTGTGGGTGTGGGTGTGGGTGTGGGTGTGGGTGTGGGTGTGGGTGTGGGTGTGGGTGTGGGTGGGGTGTGGGTGTGGTGTGGGTGTGGGTGTGGTGGGTGTGGTGTGGGGTGGGTGTGGGGTGTGGTGTGGGTGTGGGGTGTGGGTGTGGTGGGTGTGGGTGTGGGTGTGGGTGTGGGTGTGGTGGGTGGGTGTGGGTGGGTGGGTGTGGGTGGTGGGTGTGGGTGTGGTGGGTGTGGGTGGTGGGTGTGGGGTGTGGGTGTGGTGGGTGTGGGTGTGGTGGGTGTGGGTGTGGTGGGTGTGGGTGTGGTGGGTGTGGGTGTGGTGGGTGTGGGTGTGGTGGGTGTGGTGGGTGTGGTGGGTGTGGGTGGTGGGTGTGGTGTGGTGGGGGGGTGTGGTGGGTGTGGGTGTGGTGGGTGTGGGTGTGGTGGTGTGGGTGTGGTGGGTGTGGGTGTGGTGGTGTGGTGGGTGTGGGTGTGGGGGTGTGGGTGTGGGGGTGTGGGTGTGGGGGTGTGGGTGTGGGTGTGGGTGTGGGTGTGGGTGTGGTGGGTGTGGGTGTGGGTGTGGTGGGTGTGGGTGTGGTGGGTGTGGTGTGGGTGGGGTGGTGGGTGTGGTGGGTGTGGGTGTGGTGGGTGTGGGTGTGGTGGGTGTGGGTGTGGTGGGTGTGGGTGTGGTGGGTGTGGGTGTGGTGGTGTGGGTGTGGTGGGTGTGGGTGTGGTGGGTGTGGGTGTGGTGGGTGTGGGTGTGGTGGGTGTGGGGTGTGGTGGGTGTGGGTGTGGTGGGTGTGGGTGTGGTGGGTGTGGGTGTGGTGGGTGTGGTGTGGTGGGTGTGGGTGTGGTGGGTGTGGTGTGGTGGGTGTGGGTGTGGTGGTGTGGGTGTGGTGGGTGTGGGTGTGGTGGGTGTGGGTGTGGTGGGTGTGGGTATGTGTGGGTGTGGGTGTGGTGGGTGTGGGTGTGGTGGGTGTGGGTGTGTGGGTGTGGGTGTGGTGGGTGTGGGTGTGGTGGGTGTGGGTGTGGTGGGGTGTGGTGTGGTGGGTGTGGGTGTGGTGGGTGTGGGTGTGGTGGGTGTGGGTGTGGTGGGTGTGGGTGTGGTGGGGTGTGGGTGTGGTGGGTGTGGGTGTGGTGGGTGTGGGTGTGGTGGGTGGGGTGTGGTGGGTGTGGGTGTGGTGGGTGTGGGGTGGTGGGTGTGGTGGGTGTGGTGGGTGTGGTGGGTGTGGGTGTGGTGGGTGTGGGTGTGGTGGGTGTGGGTGTGGTGGGTGTGGGTGTGGTGGGTGTGGGGTGTGGGTGTGGGGGTGTGGTGGGTGTGGGGTGGTGGGTGTGGGTGTGGTGGGTGTGGGTGTGGTGGGTGTGGGTGTGGTGGGTGTGGGGTGTGGTGGGTGTGGGTGTGGTGGGTGTGGGTGGTGTGGGTGTGGTGGGTGTGGGTGTGGTGGGTGTGGGTGTGGGTGTGGTGGGTGTGGGTGTGGTGGGTGTGGGTGTGGGTGTGGTGTGTGTGGGTGTGGGTGTGGTGGGTGTGGGTGTGGTGGGTGTGGGTGTGGTGGGTGTGGGTGTGGTGGGTGTGGGTGTGGTGGGTGTGGGTGTGGTGGGTGTGGGTGTGGGTGTGGTGGGTGTGGGTGTGGTGGGTGTGGGTGTGGTGGGTGTGGGTGTGGTGGGTGTGGGTGTGGGTGGGTGTGGGTGTGGTGGGTGTGGGTGGTGGGTGTGGGTGTGGTGGGTGTGGTGTGGTGGGTGTGGGTGTGGTGGGTGTGGGTGTGGTGGGTGTGGGTGTGGTGGGTGTGGGTGTGGTGGGTGTGGGGGTGGTGGGTGTGGTGGTGTGGGTGTGGTGGGTGTGGGTGTGGTGGGTGTGGGTGTGGTGGGTGTGGGTGTGGTGGGTGTGGGTGTGGTGGGTGTGGGTGTGGTGGTGTGGTGGGTGTGGTGGGTGTGGGGTGTGGTGGGTGTGGGTGTGGTGGGTGTGGGTGTGGTGGGTGTGGGTGTGGTGGGTGTGGGTGTGGTGGGTGTGGGTGTGGTGGGTGTGGGTGTGGTGGGTGTGGGTGTGGTGGGTGTGGGTGTGGTGGGTGTGGGTGTGGTGGGTGTGGGTGTGGTGGGTGTGGGTGTGGTGGGTGTGGGTGTGGTGGGTG
The DNA here is from genome assembly GCA_036785665.1 of Chirona hameri. Classification (NCBI taxonomy): domain Eukaryota; kingdom Metazoa; phylum Arthropoda; class Thecostraca; order Balanomorpha; family Balanidae; genus Chirona; species Chirona hameri. Next base: position 15,754 of record JAXIVJ010009169.1, read on the forward strand.
TGGGTGTGGTGGGTGTGGTGTGGTGGGTGTGGGTGTGGTGGGTGTGGGGTGTGGTGGGTGTGGGTGTGGTGGGTGTGGGTGTGGTGGGTGTGGGTGTGGTGGGTGTGGGTGTGGTGGGTGTGGGTGTGGTGGGTGTGGGTGTGGTGGGTGTGGGTGTGGTGGGTGGGTGTGGTGGGTGTGGGTGTGGTGGGTGTGGGTGTGGTGGGTGTGGGTGTGGTGGGTGTGGGTGTGGTGGGTGTGGGTGTGGTGGGTGTGGGTGTGGTGGGTGTGGGTGTGGTGGTGGTTGTGGGTGTGGTGGGTGTGGGTGTGGTGGGTGTGGGTGGTGGGTGGGGTGTGGGTGTGGTGGGTGTGGGTGTGGTGGGTGTGGGTGTGGTGGGTGTGGGTGTGGTGGGTGTGGGTGTGGTGGGTGTGGGGTGTGGTGGGGTGGGTGTGGTGGGTGTGGGTGTGGTGGGTGTGGGTGTGGTGGGTGTGGGTGTGGTGGGTGTGGTGGGTGTGGTGGGTGTGGGTGTGGTGGGTGGTGGGTGTGGTGTGGTGGGTGTGGTGGGTGTGGGTGTGGTGGGTGTGGGTGTGGTGGGTGTGGGTGTGGTGGGTGTGGGGTGTGGTGGGTGTGGGTGTGGTGGGTGTGGGGTGTGGTGGGTGTGGGTGTGGTGGGTGTGGGTGTGGTGGGTGTGGGTGTGGTGGGTGTGGGTGTGGTGGGTGTGGGTGTGGTGGGGTGTGGGTGTGGTGGGTGTGGGTGTGGTGGGTGTGGGTGTGGTGGGTGTGGGTGTGGTGGGTGTGGGTGTGGTGGGTGTGGTGGGTGTGGGTGTGGTGGGTGTGGGTGGTGGTGGGTGTGGTGGGTGTGGGTGTGGTGGGTGTGGGTGTGGTGGGTGTGGGTGTGGTGGGTGTGGGTGTGGTGGGTGTGGGTGTGGTGGGTGTGGGTGTGGTGGGTGTTGTGTGTGTGGTGGGTGTGGGTGTGGTGGGTGTGGGTGTGGTGGGTGTGGGTGTGGTGGGTGTGGGTGTGGTGGGTGTGGGTGTGGTGGGTGTGGTGGGTGTGGGGTGTGGTGGGTGTGGGTGTGGTGGTGTGGTGGGTGTGGGTGTGGGTGTGGTGGGTGTGGTGGGTGTGGTGGGTGTGGTGGGTGTGGGTGTGGTGGGTGTGGGTGTGGTGGGTGTGGGTGTGGTGGGTGTGGGTGTGGTGGGTGTGGGTGTGGGTGGGTGTGGGTGTGGTGGGTGTGGGTGTGGTGGGTGTGGGTGTGGTGGGTGTGGGTGTGGTGGGTGTGGGTGTGGTGGGTGTGGGTGTGGGTGTGGTGGGTGTGGGTGTGGTGGGTGTGGGTGTGGTGGGTGTGGGTGTGGTGGGTGTGGGTGTGGTGGGTGTGGGTGTGGTGGGTGTGGGTGTGGTGGGTGTGGGTGTGGTGGGTGTGGGTGTGGTGGGTGTGGGTGTGGTGGGTGTGGGGTGTGGTGGGTGTGGGTGTGGTGGGTGTGGTGGGTGTGGTGGGTGTGGGTGTGGTGGGTGTGGGTGTGGTGGGTGTGGGTGTGGTGGGTGTGGGTGTGGTGGGTGTGGGTGTGGTGGGTGTGGGTGTGGTGGGTGTGGGTGTGGTGGGTGTGGTGGGTGTGGGTGTGGTGGGTGTGGGTGTGGTGGGTGTGGGTGTGGTATGGTTGAATTTAAAGACAACTTTCAAGGTGACCTATTCCCTTTAAAGGCGCTATACCCATCGGGACAATTGTTTGTTCGACAATGAAGTTGTATCTCTTCTCAACTAGTCTCAGGAAA
>JAXIVJ010009169.1:22500-52217 GCA_036785665.1 Chirona hameri
GGTGTGGTGGGTGTGAGTGTGGTGGGTGTGGGTGTGGTGGGTGTGGGTGTGGGTGTGGGTGTGGTGGGTGTGGGTGTGGTGGGTGTGGGTGTGGTGGGTGTGGGTGTGGTGGGTGTGGGTGTGGTGGGTGTGGGTGTGGTGGGTGTGGTGGGTGTGGGTGTGGTGGGTGTGGGTGTGGTGGGTGTGGGTGTGGTGGGTGTGGGTGTGGTGGGTGTGGGTGTGGTGGGTGTGGGTGTGGTGGGTGTGGGTGTGGTGGGTGTGGGTGTGGGTGTGGTGGGTGTGGGTGTGGTGGGTGTGGGTGTGGTGGGTGTGGGTGTGGTGGGTGTGGGTGTGGTGGGTGTGGGTGTGGTGGGTGTGGGTGTGGGTTTGGTGGGTGTGGGTGTGGTGGGTGTGGGTGTGGTGGGTGTGGGTGTGGTGGGTGTGGGTGTGGTGGGTGTGGGTGTGGTGGGTGTGGGTGTGGTGGGTGTGGGTGTGGGTGTGGTGGGTGTGGGTATTGTGTAATGTGGGTGTGGGTATTGTGTATGTAATGAATTGATGTTGCTGCCGGTCCATGACAGACTGCAAGAGCACCTTCCGTGGACCAGGCCAGGCGCTGCCAAGCACCGCCGGTGAGGTGACGCAGTCGGGATGAACGAGCACTCAGTGCCGCGCTGTGGCAGCACATCGGCGGCCTGCCGCTGATCCCAGAGACGGATCGAGTCCTGAGAGTCGTCGTGCTCGTCGGTCTGCACCAGGCTGTTCGAGGCCACCTCGGCCGCCTGCGCGGCGGCGGCGGCAGCCGGCGGTGGCGCTGCAGTGGCGCTGCACGGGGTGCTGCTCCTTCTTCTGCAGCAGACTCGGGTCCGGTCCAGCCGACTCGGGCGGCCGGCCCGGTCGCTTTGCAGCTGTTTAGCGCCCGGCTCCTGCTCCGCGTCCGTGGTGACGTCATCGTCCGTATTCGAGCTCCGCCGGCGCGCCCGCTTCCGTCTGGCGGACGGCCGCCGGCCCGGCTCCGCGATGACAGCAGCACATGTCAGCTGCACCTGGTTGCGCGGCTTGGCAGCCGCAGTGCCGACGTGCTTCGCGTCTGTAGACCCTGGCGTGCTGTTCGTCGCAGAACGGCGTGGGAACACACGTTTTCCACCGTGAAGGAGAGCGTGGTGTCTCCTCCCGCAGTTTTCGGTCCCGCACATCGCACCACACGGGCACCCGGCGCTCACGTCATAACGTGCCAGCCAGTTAAAGCAGAGCCCTGTTTTACCGGCGAACACGGCTCGCTCGTCCACACTCAGTGCCGTAAACGTATCACAGCACTGAATGCCGGGCTCCTGTTCACACATGAGGCACGCGTCGCGACTCGCAGCTGACGGCTTTATGGTCCCGGCGTCCGCTGACTTTATGGCCGTACCGCGGGCCGCGGGCGCCGTCGCGGTGGTAAACACGTGTCTGGGCTGCGACCTGCCCTCGGGAGGATTAACCTCGACCTTGGGCGCCTGCCTCAGGTCCGTCTGGCTCACTGAGACCCGACCGGCGGCGACGTGACGACGTAGCCAGCCGTCGAGGTCCACGAGAGTGGGGCGTGCGATGCTGTGTTGTGCCACGTGTTCGCCCCACTTCCTTCCTTCCACGCCAGCTTCCACGCCAGGCTGCCAGGGAGCTTCCCGGCCACCGCCGTCACGTTACTGGCAGCGGCGAGGTCCGCCTTGTAGTGGAGGCACTGGAGTACACTCACTGCGGCGCGTAGGTCTCGAGAGAGTTCAGTGAGAGCCTGGAGATCGCCGTCCCTCACTGTTCGTGCCGTCAGCAGCTTTCTCATATTGGCTTCGATGACGTGTGATGGATGGCCGAACTCCTCTTCCAGCTCTCGCAGTGTGGCGTTGTACAGGCTGGTGTCACACATCATACTCCGCACTGCCTCCCTGGCCGACCCGGTCAGGTGGGACTGCAGGTATGTCAGTCGTTCGATGTCTGCAATGTCTTTCCTGTCGTGCACTAACGCTCTGAACAGCGCGATCCAACGCGGCCATTCGAGCGCCCACTCACTGCACTTCTCCAGTGTTATTATCGGCAGCTGAGGAGCGGCCGGCGAACGCACGGTTGCGAGCGGGTACGGTAGGCGGCTCGCAGTTGCAGGCGAGAGCGCGACGTTAGCTGGCGTTGCATTCACCGGTCGCAGCTGCGGTTGCAGCTGACCCAGTCAGTTTCTGGTATGTGCAGCGGCAACGTCTGGCTGTGGCAGCTCGTAGTCTTGCCGAGGTGGCTCTATCGAAGCTCGATCGGATCGGAGCTCGACAGGTGGCGTGTCGCCGCCTGCGGGCGGAAGCCAGGCTTCCTCCTGCTCCAGCATCTCGACCTCCAGTTGGCGACGCTCCGCTTCATCTTGAAGCTCCTTGGCTTCGAGAGCCGCCTGGGTCTCCACCTGCCGCCGAGTCAACTCCGACTGCTGCTGGGCCAGCTCCGCCTGCGTATCCGCCTGCTGTCGGGCCAGCTCAGTCTTGACTACTGCCGCGCGCTGACCCTGCTCAGCTTGGAGCATGCTTAGTGCAGCTCGACGGCGAGCCTCGCTGAGGTTCGACGACACTGAGCTACCGCGCTGACCCTGCTCAGCTTGGAGCATGCTTAGTGCAGCTCGACGGCGAGCCTCGCCGAGGTTCGACGACACTGAGCTAGCGCTTGCTTCACTCCGAGTGCTTGCGATAACTCGTCCTTGTACTCCTTTCGGATCTCGCATCTCCACAGTCTCGCGGCTTTCCATCAGCCATCACTGTCCATCACTGTCACCGCGAATGTCACGTGTCCGGCACTGTGCGTCCATTTACACTAGTTCACTCGCACTTATCCGGCCCGGGAGACAAAATGTTCGTGAGTATTGTTCGTAAAAATCCGGGAGACCATCGGCGGCGATAGAGTTGAAAGACTTGTTGAAGAGTAGATGATTCTATTACAAGATGAGAAAGATGACAGTAGAAAACGTTGAGTGGCGGCGTCGAACGGGTGGCCGCACACTCCGGGTACGTCGGCGACTGCGTCAGTCGCATAAACGTTGAGTGGCGGCGTCGGCGTCTCGTCGCACACTCCGTGGTCGTCGGCGGCTGCGTCAGCCGCGTAATCGGCGGAGTCTGGTGGTCGACTGCCCGCGTGTCGCGGCGCCGTCCCGGCCCTCGAGCGCGACATCGCATGTGGTCGCGGGAACCGGGACAGCGGACACGTGGGTGTGAGAGTCGAAGTATCGCACACGTGGTGCCATAAACGGCGACAGGGAGAGCATACAGCGGCGGGGCGGAAAATGCGCGTTTTCTCACCAACAGAGATCATTTTAACAAGAGATAACAAAGTTCTTAGATGTATGGACCGGTTTCGGTGGGGAGAAAGTTTGGAAGGAGAAAGTTGTGTTTCCAGGATAATAGGTCCGTTAGATGAGGATGGGATTAGTTTTGCCAGAGGGTCCATTCCGCGATGCCAAGAAGTGAGCTGGATTGCGCGCAGTAAGTTGCGAAATACTGGCGGGTACTCGGAAGAGCCCGGTAACGCCAGGTCCTGGGAAACCAGGAGGGCCGAAATGGCCGTCCGCCTCGTGTAAATGCCCTTAGGAGGATTCAGAGTGCTGAGGTGGCGACGTGACGTGGATTGACGACTGGAGCATCACGGGGCGCAGTAATGACGCCGGAATCACGGTATAGGACTATTATCGTTAATTAGGTCCACCGGTGCTGGTACAGAATTTGAGCCGGCGGTGCCGCCCCTAAAAACGATAGCCATCCGGTCCGGATAAAATTATAGGCTAGGCCCACCGTGCAGTTCTCGAGTCTAGTCTACCGCAGAACCTAGCTCTAAGTGGAACCACGGCTTCGGAGGATTTTAGGACCCGTGCTTACCCAGCGGGGGAACAGAATGCCGCGGGCGCCGGGTAATGTTTTATCCCATACGTTCGAGCCGAGTGACCGCTATAAGCCGGCAAATTCGGGCCCACGCCGCAATGAGTCGGGTAGCTTCGGCCACGTAATTGGTTATTTTGTAGGTCTGCGACGGCAGTTTCCAAAGAGCGGCCGAATTGGCCCAGACGACGACGACGACGATGACGACGTGAATATGCGAGGGGTTATGCCGCTGGGCCGAAATGGCCGTCCGCCTCGTGTAAATGCCCTTAGGAGGATTCAGGGTGCTGAGGTGGCGACGTGACGTGGATTGACGACTGGAGTACCACGGGGCGCAGTAATGTCGCCGGAATCACGGTATAGGACTATTATCGTTAATTAGGTCCACCGGTGCTGGTACAGAATTTGAGCCGGCGGTGCCGCACCTCAAAACGATAGCCATCCGGTTCGGATAAAAAGCTAGGTTAAGTCCATTGCGCGGAGACCTGGAGTCTATAGTGTTATCTGTCGAACCTATCTCTACAAGGAGCCGCGATCTCGGATAATTTTAGGCCCCGTGACAGTCCAGCGGGGAACAGAATGCCGCGGGCGACGGGTAAATGTTAAGCCCATCACGTTCGCGTTCGGGTGACGGCGATAAGTCGGCGGTGATGAGTACTGTTATATAACTACTCAGGCGATTACCGTCGCAATTAGTCCGGTAGCTCTGACCATGTGATCCGGAATTTAGTAGGGGTCTGCTCTGGCAGCATAATAGGTCGTCGGACGACCGGAAACGGCAGTAAGTCGTGGATCCCAGGACTAGTGGTCGGCAGGAATGGACCTGGGAAAATGCATGTATGGGGTTATTATAAATGGAATCTGGATAAATGGAATCTGGATTAATGGAATCTGGATAAATGGAATCTGGATTAAAAACAATAATGTGTTGGAAATTACACATAACCAAGTTTCGATTCAAATCAGAGAAGACATTCACTAGATTCTGCTGTTTTCCTGATGTATGTGTTACGCACTACTGGGGGGACATAGGAAAAAGGGGAGGGGTCAGGAGTCCAACCTGACGGTTTACTGATTAGTATGAAAGAGATTGATGATGAGTCAATGCATGGGAAAGTCTGAGTAAAAGGATGTATGAATGTATTAGTTCCAGTGGGAAATGGACATCGGCGTAGCGTTACACTGGGTATACAAAAGGGGCATGGAACCGCTCTCGGAACTCACTGTGAGAGTTTGGGAATCAAACCCCGTTGGTGGGTTACCGAAGGAGGGGCCGGCCAGGGGGCAATCGGTGCCGACTCATGAACAGGAAACCCCGACTTATTCCACAGGACCAATTACCTATTAACCCGCGAAATTGCACCACCCCCACCCTAACCGTGCAGTGACCTAAGAGTTCGCCGATGATTGTCCTGCCTCCAAAATAAATATGTATGTACGGGTCTAGTTCGATTCTGCAGTTGCAACCACGGAAATCAAATCACTCTCAAAATTGCTTCAAGAATTTAGTAATGTCTCGAAAACACGGGGATATATTATTCTGAAAATGCCATAGTTCGATTCCTGATCTCAAGAAAACCCCGTGAGCAAAATTTCGAAAATGTTGCAAATTGTCGAAAAATGTTGCAACCAGCTAATTTTTGTTTGCAGATTAAGCCGGAGAGCCTCACAATTGATGTCATTCCATTCAGCGACCCTAAATTATCAATAAAAGAGTTTTCAAAGATTTTAAAAAATGTTGCAATGTTGCAAGAAATTTCAGAAGGAATCAAGAAGCGAAAATCGTTACAGCAGGAGGGGCACTGCTCGATAGTTCGAAGGTGACTTTTTTACCCTTTCTTAAAAATGGGCACTATGATGGCTTCGGCCCATCTACTCGGGAAGATACCCTGCTGGCTGCTGCACTGACAACTTGAAAAGGATTGACAAGGGGTCACCAGCTGGTCAGAGCACTCTTTGATTATCTTTGCACTGTTCTTGGTACAGTAGGGTATCTCTAAAATGTCCAGTTTCTCCATGTGGCTTTTGCAAGTTTACCAGGGCTGGCTCACCGGATAAATAAACAAATGCCGAAAGAATCATATTTGTATCCTCACTACGAGGCGCCGGGAGAAGCTAACCGTCGATCCATCGCCCGCTCGCCAGCCTCAGCCAGAGAGTTTGCCAGTTCCTCTCTGATCAAGGAAAAATCTGCTCCTGAATCCAGCAGTGCCCATACTTGCCTCCCCTCCAAAACTATCCTGATCATCGATGCCGTTTTCTGAGGCTTCTCATCCCTTCCAGCTGCTTCCTGCCTCCCGGTTGCAGCTGCGTTCAGTTTTCCGACTGATTTTTGATCAGGTCGAAGGTGACAGGTTGCCATCCAGTGACCAGCTTTTCCACAGCACAGACAGAACGCTTCAGATATCTGAGACAGGCAGACAGAGGGATATCTGCCGAGGCGCCGCAAGGTTGTGTAAATAAAGAAAAAGTGATAAAATTGCCAACAACGAGGCTGAGTCTGATTTTAAAATATACAATGAAAGCCTCTGAAGAATGTTAATTTGAGTTATTATTATGTTGTATAATACAGTTTATTTTGTTTTCCTGGTATTATTCACCCTGTATTTCTTTTCTTGACAGGAGGAATCAGCAGGGACAGGATGAGGGGGCGGCCTAGAGGAAAGGGCGCACACGGGCGGATACCAGCTGCCCCCCCCCCCCCCCCCCCCTGTGGAAAGCAGGCGCCGCCCGGCTGCACCTCCCTCTACCTGGACCCCGACGGATAACCTCACAGGTGGTGTCACTTCCGGGGCCCACTGCTACCTCCACCAGGCCCTCCTTCTACCTGGTGGGTAAGTGCCCGACCAGCCTCAGAAACTCAAAGTTTCCAAAGGCCATTGCTGTGCTCGGGCGATTTCTCTCCCATTCGGAGAGCACCAGCCTTCTGGAGGCTTCCAAACTCACCGCACTGTAGGTTAAGGCTGTGTGGCTGCATCACTTCGGGCCGCAGCTTATCAGGGGCAAGGAAATTGGGGTGGAGACGGAAAATGAGAAAGTAAAACTGATAAAAGCTGATCGCCTCATTGCTGAGCAGGTGGTGAATCTGTACAGGAAGTGGCGGAGTCTGGAGCAGGACAGCAGGAGGCCTGACAGGTTTTCCTGGTCAACTTTCCAGGGAAATCAGGAGCACTGCATAACACTGCTGCACTGCTCCTGCTTTCCCTGGAAAATAATGCTTAAATGCTTCCCCTAATTACCACCAAACCGCGATTTTGTCAATATATTATATTCTTACCAACATATTAAAAAATTTGAGGGACATTTCAAGCAAAAAATCGCATGTAAAAGTTGTGTAGTTAAGGAATGGATCGTCGAACTGAAACTTCTATACCAAAACTTGTTAAAACTTTTCAGAAACTTTTCAGAATCTTTCAGCGCAATAATCCTTCAAAACGATTATTAACTCAAATTCACATTCTGCAGAGGCTTTCGTTGTTTATTTTAAAATTATACTCATCTTTGTTATTGGCAATTCCGTCACTTTTTCTTTATTTGCAAAACCTTGCGGCGCCTCGGCTGTAGTGAGGATAAAAATCTGATTCCTTCGGCATTTGTTTATTTATCCGGTGAGCCAGCCCTGGTAAACTTGCAAAAGCCACAGGGAGAAACTTGATTTTTTAGATACCCTATTGGTACAGTGCTGATTTCTGTCGTTATTGATCGTATGGGTGAATGCGAAATAAATAAATGTGGTGAATATACATATTGCAAAGTTGCGTTTATATTTTCTTTCTTTCTATTCAATTTTTCAAGTTTATCATTTCAAGTTTCAACTAACTCATTATTATTACAATTTATTGTCAAGTAGTAACAGGTATGTACAATGTACATGACACACATTCGTGAAATAACAATTATATGTCAAGTCACCCAACAAAGCAGACATTTGTTACTTGAACACATGTCTAGATGCTGTTGTTTAGGATCCACGATACATACATTGATACTTTTGTATAGATGCCCGGGAACTCCGGGTTGCCGCACCCCAGTCCGGTGGAGACGACGCCAATCACCTGGTAGCGGCCGTCTCCGCCAGTGGTGCGGTACACCAGCGGACCTCCCGAGTCGCCCTGACAGGCATCCTTGGAGGTGCCGTCGGCGCCGTTGGCACAAATCTTGGTGCCCTGAAAGCCGCCGGGGAAGTCGCGCTCGAAAGTCAAGAGGTGCTGGTAGGCCTTCTCACAGCGTCGTTCGTCGACCACCCTGAGTTCTGCTTCGCGCAGCACGCGGGACTCCTTTCCCTGGAACTCTGTGTGACCCCAGCCGGCCAGGTCGACCGTGCGGCCAGTGTGGTCGGCGTAGCCAGGCGGCAGGCAGGCGGGCTGAATCTGCCGGCTGAGCGGCACCGGCCGGCCCAGGTGCAGCAGCGCGATGTCGTTCTGCTTGTGCTGGTAGCGCGGGTGGACGACGATGTGCGCCACCGGTACGTTGACGTGCTGCCCGTCCTGCGTCGTCGAGAGGTCGTACTCTCCGAGGCGCACCTTCAGGTTGGAGGGCTGTCGGCCGGCGACACAGTGGGCCGCCGTCAGCACGGTGCGTGCCGAGATGAGGGTGCCGCCGCAGGTCCAGCGTCGGCGTCCGTTGACCCGCTCCCCGAGCAGCACCATCCACGGCCAGCGGCCCTGCTCCAGCTGGACAGTCTCTCCGTTGAGTTGGAGGGAGCGCCGCCGCCGCCGCCGCCTGGGGAACAACTGCGCCAGCGGCTGGCAGACGTCCTGCGGCAGCACGACGGTGCCGCACTCGGGAGCCAGGCGCCGGTCTGTCCAGCGGCGGAATAGCGTCTGTCCGCCGCAGCCGGCCGACGCCAGCAGCAGCAGCAGCAGCAACGGCGCCGTCACTGTCGCACTGACACGCGCCATGCCGAGCTGCCGCCGGCCGACTGGGCCGACCCGCCGGCACCGCCGCGCCAAAACCCAGACGGAAAGTCTTGATCGGGCGCCACGGAAACAAACGGTAAGGGCGAGGCACCCAAGGTCATCACATGATGACTTTTGGTGGCTGTGTCGCCCCAGTCATGCAGGTGATGGTGGGTTGTTTATTGTACCGGTTAAGCCTAATTAAAACGACTGGACAGAAGAATCCCAGAGTGCAAGAGGCTAATAAATCATGCAGCATAATCTTGCATTCTGGGTTTCTTTTTCATATTCTTGTATAACAAGTTGCTGGTGCCCTTTGTCGCCCAACTGCAGGTTGTGAAATTACAGTGGCGTCGCCAAGGTTTCAAAACTTGTACGGACGCACCATGACATCGAACTTTTCGAGCGGGGGGGGGGGGGGCTAAGACGTGATCTTGTGCAAGGGTGTCAATACGTTTTTTTTGCACGTTCGTCCCACCGAAGGGCTAATTTATTCTCAAAAACAGTGAACACATCAATACAAACAGCACTGCACATTGTCTCACTCACATGGTTACGCATCATACAGCCGTCTCGCTACGGCTCACATCTCATCACTCCGGCTCACACCACTGTAGCCTGCCTAGACAAGAAGCTTTTCGCTACACCGCAGTCCAGTACATGTGCAAATGAGGAGTGTGTGTGTGTGTGTGTGTGTGCGTGTGTGCGTGCGTGCGTGCGTGCGTGCGTGCGTACGTGCGTGCGTGCGTGCGTGCGTGCGTGCGTGCGTGCGTGCGTGCGTGCGTGCGTGCGTGCGTGCGTGCGTGCGTGCGTGCGTGCGTGCGTGCGTGCGTGTGTGTGTGTGTGTGTGTGTGTGTGTGTGTGTGTGTGTGTGTGTGTGTGTGTGTGTGTGTGTGTGTGTGTGTGTGTGTTCATGTGCATTAGCGTCAGCCACGAATGCGTAACGCATTTACTAATTTATCAATTACTAGAGGATAACCTTTAATGTTTTCCATTTTTTCAAAACTCGCTATCTTGTCTTTCAGTCTGCTGACAAGCTGTTCTTTTTTTGCTTCAATTTTTAATCAATTCATCATATGAGTGGTTTCAGGTTTTTTTACCGGCGTTGCGGGATCTGTATATTACTGCTTTAGCTACAGTGAATATGAGTGTTTGTAATGGATCTGTTTCTTGTGGGAAGAACCATGACTGAACGTTGTGGTGAAAATGTATTTGATATTGAGTGTGCAACTCTCTATCGATATCTTGCAAAACAAAATGTTTGAGTAACTGGACACTGCCAGAATAAATGAATTATTTTGTTTCGGTATCGCGCGTACAAAACGTACAAGTGCTATTGTCGGATATTCGAATTGTATGTAAGAACTTATTAGTTGTTATTATTCTACGTATTATTCTGTAATGCAGGTAAAGCAAGTACACTGAATTTGTAGATTATTTAATGGGTAACAAACTTCCTTCATGATGGAAGCCGACATCGTGATTCCATTTTTGTTCTCGGTTTCTATCAGTAATGTCACATTTTTTCCGCAATGCATTGATAAATAATGAATAGCAGTAGTTTGTGATATTGGGTTTAGTGAGGAACAATTGTAACTTGAAAGGGATATTCAGCCTCTCGAAAGGCAAGCGTATTGCATTTCTGACGCTTTGAGGTAAGATACGTATCAATGTTTCATAGCACAGAAATGATTGATTACGAGCGCGAGCCCGCTCGTCTTTCCGTGGTATATGGGAAAAATCTGAATATGAGCGGCCCGACCAGACCCGACCCGGCCCATGGCGACGCTTTTGACAAGCTAATATCTCTGCAACCGCACGTCTGATTGACAAGCGAGCTTCTTTTCTGAGCAGCCCCATATCCACCCTACCCTGTTTGAGACCAGTGCCGACTTACGTGGGTGACTACCACTGCGCGTGGCGCGTGCCGTGGGAGGGGTGTTGGAAGGTGTGTCCTCGCAATAACTCCGCAACGGCTGAGCCGATTGTGTTCAAATTTGGTGTGTGGTTAGGGACCCTTCAGCCGCCACTTTCCCGCAAGTTATTGGCGGAGTGTCTCTGCACGTGCGCACGTGCACACCCCTATTCTATATCTCAGGAACGGCTGAGCCAATTGTGTTCAAATTTGGCGTGTGGTTAGGGACCCCTCAGCCGCCGCTTTCTCACAAGACAGGGATGGGTGCCTATTCACGTGCGCACATGCGCACCCCTATTCTATATTGCAGGAATGGCTGAGCCGATTGTGTTCAAATTTGGTGTGTGGTTAGGGACCTCTCAGTCGCCACTTTCCCACAAGTCAAGGGTGGGGTGCTTCTGCACGTGCGCACGTGCGCACCCTTTTGTATCTCAGAAACTACTTGCCCGATGGAGTTGAAATTCACCATACATTTTCTTCGCGCTCGCTCGTTCATCGCCAACTTCGGCGTCTTACTGGTATTCGATATTGTACTTTGATTTCTTCTCGTGTTAGTATGTTGCCGTTTTGATCATTAAACAGATCTCCAATGAATCTTAGTCCTTGATGATCCCATTGATTGACAATAGATGTTTTGAATTTTGTGTAGTCTGAGAACCATAAATGCTCCCTTATTATGTCTTCAGGTTGAAGATTTAACAGTTGATTAAATTGAATGAGATAATTTACCACTTCTCGCCAGAATATGTTGCTTATCTGTGTTTGTATTACTTTTAGCTGTGCCGTGCTGTACGTGAGAAGCTTCAAGAGGTCTAACTGCTGTAGGTTTGCCGATTTTGTCCAATCGGCTGTGGAACTAACTAAACGTTTTAACCACGACATTTTCAAGTTGTGTATAAAGTATGTTAAGTCAATCATTTGGAGTCCATCAAATTCAAGCTTCTGAATTATTTTCGTTCTTTTGGTGCGATCTGGTTTGTTATTCCATAGAAAACCGTATAGCATTTGTTCAATTTGTTTAATGTAAACTTGTGACAGATTCGGTAAAGCCATACAAAGATGTACGAGTTTGGAAAACAGCAACGATTTTATCACCGTTATTCTTCCAAGAGGTGTAATATGACGTCTCTTCCACTGTGCGATCACGTTCTCAAGAAGCATGAGCTTTCTCTCTAAATTGTTTTCCGTGATGTTGTTGATACTACGCTTAAAATATATTCCAAGAATTTTAATTTAATTTCCCCATTTAATTTTATTCACTAAGATATTATTAGAATGTTCTGGTGTGTTTAGTAAGCCGAGTGCCAGACATGAAGTTTTATCCCAATTGAGCTTAAGTCCCGATTGTGCAGAACATTTTGCGAGCTCCTCTGTAGCCCCTATCAAGGAACGCTCAGAGCTGTCTAAGGACAATACTGTAACGTCTGCATATTGACTGATGCGTACTTCTGTGTTAGCACTAAGATGGATGCCCGTTAACTTATTTGAAGTTGCTATTTGTTTTGTTAGGGTCAGAACGGCTATATTGAAGAGATATCCTGAGACGGGATCGCCTTGCCTTACACCTCTATGTAGGTATATTTGTTCACCTAAAAAGCCATTTATTAGTTAGCATACGGGAGAAATTTGGTTTGTTTGAGTAAATTATGTGAATTATTTCTATGAAGTTCTTTCCGAAATTCAGTTATTCTTATAACTGCTCTCACGTACGGCCATGATACCGTTTCGAAAGCAGCTTCAAAATCTACGGCCGTTATTACACCTGCTTGATTATTTTTACTTATGTGTGCTATTACATCGTACACTAGACGACTGCCAATATATCTTCCTTTGATATAAGCTGACTGCGATGAACTGATGATATGATCGATTATTTTCTTGAATCTGTTAGCGATGGCAGTTGAAATAATTTTGTAATCAACATTTAGAAGCGATATCGGACGCCATCCTTTGAGTGAGTGAGATGGTCGTCCTGCTTTCGGTATCAGAGTTATAATGCTTTCTCGATGTGTTGTTAGTACTTCCCCTCGTGAAAAACTGAACTTTAAGCGCGGTGCAAGAAAATGCCCAACTGTTACCAGTCAATACGGTATTTAACCCTCGCCAATGCAGGGGGTTAAATACCGTTGATGCCACATCCCCCTCGGTTTTTCAGGAATAACTCGCGTAGATATCAACTGATTGCGATGAAACTTTCAGTACCCTACTTGTGAACAATTTGACACATATTCTTAAATTTTTAAGTTGTAGGTCACATGACCCGTGACCTTTGACCTGTTTTTCAAGGTCATGTCAGGCGCAACTGGCGTCCCGCAGTATTGATCCTTGTAACTTTTGCAGTTGCATAGTGTTTGTTGCTCAGGAGCATATGCACAGGTGTTGCCAGGTGACAGTTGTGGTTTCCATTGCGATTGTGACCTTGATTGACCTTTTCAGAGGTCAACCGAGGTCACTGACCTCCGATGACCTCATATTACTTTTTTGGCTTCTGGCAGTTTCTATGACATTTTGTGACGCTGATTTCAAATATGAGATCCATTTTACATAATTATATGTTGCACTGGGGTCATGCGACCCAACAGGTCAACCGAGATCACTGACCTTAAATGACCTGACATTACTTTTTTTTAGAATTTGTCAGTTTCTAGGACATTTTGTGACGCTGATTTCAAATTTGGCACCCATTTAGCATAATTATATGCTCATTCGCGATTCTAGCCCGATTAAGTTCAATTTATACGCATTTACAATTTGATTGAATTTTGGGTCATTGACATGACCTCAGAGGTCACCTAATGACCTAGAACCTTAAAATCGGATAGCAATGGCTTTCTCTCGTGACAAGCAACATGCTCGTTTTTTAATCGAAGCTCTAGCCCAATCACGGGCGAAACGCGAGGGGGTTTGTCATTTCAGCCGACACCCCCCCCCCCCCCCCCACTAAAAAATTATCGGCGACGCCCGTGCTTGCTTGCGTGCATGGGTTTCAGGGATAACTCCCGTTGCACTGCACTGATTATGCACAGATATACACTGATAATTTTGTCGTAAATTAACACATGGTATAATAGTATAGGCTAAGTGACAATACTTTTCTTTTTATTATGTTTATATCACCATCCATAAATAAACAAAAATAAATGCCCGCTGGGATAAGCACGTGTGTTGACTTCGAATTCATCTCTGCAACGATCCTGTGAGAATCAGAAACAAAATATACTTATATACTGATGTGTACTGTGTTGTTCACTGAGAGCCACAGACAGGTGCAGGTAAGTAATCCTTTACTATTGCAGCAAACAACAGTGCTTATCAGTTGCCGGACACAAATGCAATAACTCGTTCCGTCTGCTTCATGCCATGCATGCCTTACTAGTCGTTTTGTTCAGCTCAAAAGTGTATATCCAAATCTCAAGACTGTTTTCAAGGTGACCTAATCCCTTTAAGCGCTTTCAAATTGAAATAACTTCGGTTAGACATTGAAATGCTTAATGTGAGCAGTGTTGCATATAAGTTCGTCTCCTCTCCCAATTGCGAAAGCTAACTCCATGTTTGTGGGAAAAGGTAATTATTTCCCTTCAAGAGGCATGATCAGGGGCGCAGCCAGGGGTGGGGCAAGGGGGGCAATTGCCCCCCCCCCCCCCCTACGGGTCACAGGGGCCCCGCCGAGATTGGCCCAGATACCATTTGCATTAGCTAAATGGCTTTCAAAAAGTCACAGAGGAGCCCTCAAACTAGGCAAGGGTCACTCTGGTGCATGTCAAGGGCCCTCAGAGACACTGAAGGGCTTTCGAAGCCGGCCCAGGGGGCCTCTTGGGCATGTCCAGGGGCACATTGAGCCCACTGAGGGGCCCAAAAACTGTCCAGGGGCCTCTCGAGCATGTCCAGGGGCCCATTGAGCCCACTTAAGGGCGTAAAACCATGCCCAGTGACCTTTCGTGCATGCCCTGGGGCCCATTGAGCCCACTCAGGGGCCCCAAAAACCTGCCCAGGGGCCTCTAGAGCATGTCTACTTGTCCAGGGGCCAATTGAGCCCACCTACGGTCCAACAAACATGCCCAGTGGCCTCGAGCATGTCCAGGGGCCCATTGAGTCCGTTCAAGGGCCTCTTGAGCTTGCCTAGGGGCCATTAGAGTCTGATCAGGGGCCTCTCGGCTTGCCAAGGGACCATTGAGTATGTTCAGGGCCCTCTCGAGCTTATCCAGAGGGCCATTGAGTCTGTGAACGGGGTCCTTGAGCCTGCCCAGGGGTTGCTAGCCGTCGCCTGGAGCGCCTGCTATAGCTGGAGCGCCTGGTAGCCGTGGTCGGCGCGGTCATAATGAGCGGTATAATGCTGTACTCTGACCCACCTGGTGCAATGTTTTCTTGGGTTTAAAAATGGGAATTTGATAAGTCTGATGCGTTTTTGAATTCGGGGGAGGGGGAGGTGGTAGTACACAACAATGTAACAATTTTCCTCTCAGGAGAGTGTATGCTGCAATATTTGTCAGCCAGGGGCGCCGCCGACGAGAGGGTCGGGGGGGGAGGTCTGGGTAAACTCTCCCACTTTTAGAATGCGAGGGAGGGGTGTTGACCCCCCCCCCCCCCTCCACATACACACCTTTTGCGGGTAAAATTAACAATTTATCGTAAAAATTCCCTTTACAGTGCTGTCAAAATCCAGCTATTGTCAAAAACTGGTAAAATTCGCGCCGTTTCGCGGCATAACACAAGTTTCGCAATTGCGTGTACAAATTTGAAAAATGGGACATTCCCCCCCCCCCCTTCTGAAGGTATGGCTGCGCCCCTGGGCATGATATGTCCTGTTTTTTTTAATGGGGTCATTGACTTCGCATTCGCACGTTTCAGAGTTTGACATTGACATGGTCTTTACCTAGGATACAATTACACATCTAGTTGATGTCCTTCACTCTGACTGATCTATCCAGCTGTTAGCCGATTCTCTGACTTTAAATGTGCTGTGCTGCCGGCTCTGTTTATGTATGCAGATACCCTGTGCTCAGCTGTGTATGGCCGTTCGGCTCAGCGCCCGCACCATCCCAGCAGTGACGTCACGTGTCTCTCGGAACAGGCCCGCGGTAAGACCGGGCCGCCTCACAGCGATGATAAACACAGCTGTCAGATGCACGGCCGGCCGACCGCGAGCCGAGCTACTCAGAAAATCCACGGGCGAAGGCCACCGCCGACTGCCGGAGCCCTGTCTCGTCGACGAGGCCTCACCCCCGGCTGTTGCGGCGTCGGCTCGGGCTGAGCCGCTGTCTCGGGGGAGTGGTGCTGCCGGGAGCGGGCGGTCGGACGCGGCTCAGCGGTCTGTCGCCCGGCGTTGTCGTGTGGTGCTGTGGCCAGCGGCGGTGTTTGCGGTGCGACCGTGGACGGGAAGGATCAGGATCAGGATCTCTGCTGGGCCGCTCGAGACGGCCGCCCGCTGAGCGTCATGTGGCTGCCGTCCGTGCTGGTGTCGGCGTGTCTGTTGGCAGCGGCCACCTCAGCTGGCCCCGTCGGACGCCACAGTGGACCACAGTCGAACTGCCGGGACTACGCCAACAGGCCGGGCACGTGCGGCACGGTTCAGGACTGTCCAGCGCTGTTTCGGCTCGTCTCGGACGGCCGGCTACCGAGCTCGCTGGAGATGTCTCAGCTGCGTCGAAGCCGGTGCGTCGCCGCCAGCCAGGGCACCCGCATACTGATGTGCTGCGCCCTGCCGCCGCCGCCGCCGCCGCCGTCATCGCCGCCGCTGCCGCCGCCGCCGCCGCCGCCGGCCGGCCCGCCGGAGGAGCACCCGAGCCGGGGGCTGCTGGAGCGCGACGAGCCCTGCGGCGCCAGGCTGGTGCACCGCATCGCCGGCGGCATGGAGGTGCGCCACGGCCAGCACCCGTGGGTGGCGCTGCTCGGCTACCGGCACGCTGACACCGGCCAGGTCAGCTTCCGCTGCAGCGGCGCGCTCATCAGCCAGCGGCACGTGCTGACGGCGGCGCACTGCCTGGTCGGTCTGCCAGCCCAGCTGCGGCTGGACTCGGTCCGGCTGGGCGACCACAACCTCTCGCGGCCGACCGACTGCGCCACCCTGCACGACGGTCACCCCGTGTGCGGCGTGCCGCAGGAGTTCCGGATCGCCAAGATCTTCATCCACCGCGACTACAACAAGCCCACCGTGCGGCTCAACGACATCGCGCTGCTGAAGCTGGACCGGCCCGTCGTGGAGGACGACTTCGTCGGCAAGATCTGCCTGCCGTTCGGCGCGGCACGGCACCGCGATTACACGGGCGTCAACATGACGGCGGCCGGGTTCGGCCGGGTCGGGCCCGGTGGCGACTCGCCGGCCAGTGAGGTGCTGATGGAGGTCACGCTGCCCGGCGTGGACCAGCAGAGCTGCGCAGCCGACATCCGCCGGCTGGGCGGCGTCCTCGGCCCGAACCAACTGTGTGCGGGCGGTCAGCTAGGTCGGGACGTCTGTTTCGGCGACTCGGGCGCGCCGCTGGTGGCGGACCCGGGGCCGGGCGAGCTAGCGCCCAGTCTGGTGGGTGTGGTGGCGTATGGCGCTACCGAGTGCGACGGCACCGTGCCCAGCGTATTCACTCGGGTGACCGCCTACCTTAACTGGATCCTAGACAGGATCGCCAACTGAGGGAGCCGTGGCCGCACCGGTGCGCCGAGGACCGGGGATGTGCGTGCGTGCGTGCGTGCGTGTGTGTGTGTGTTTGTGCGTGTATGTGTATGTGTGTGTGTGTGTGTGTGTGTGTGTGTGTGTGTGTGTGTGTGTGTGTGTGTGTGTGTGTGTGTGTGTGTGTGTGTGCGTGCGTGCGTGCGTGCGTGCGTGCGTGTGTGTGTGTGTGTGTGTGCGTGCGTGCGTGCGTGCGTTCGTTCGTTCGTTCGTTCGTTCGTTCGTTCGTTCGTTCGTTCGTTCGTTCGTTCGTTCGTTCATTCGTTCATTCGTTCGTTCGTTCGTTCGTTCGTTCGTTCGTTCGTTCGTTCGTTCGTTCGTGCGTGCGTTCGTGCGTGCGTGCGTGCGTGCGTGCGTGCGTGCGTGCGTGCGTGCGTGCGTGCGCATTCGTGTATGTGGGTTCGTGTATTTGTGTTTGTGTGTGTCGCCGCGCTGACTACTGTCATGTGTCGCTGGGCTGGCACCTGTCCCTCCGTGGCAGAGCAGCTGGTGAGATTATGATCACGTCTCTGCAGGGCCATAGTCGGAGTATTTCGCTTCTTCCATTCTTCTCTGAAAGTTTCACCGCTAGTTTTACTACTGTTGCTGCAGCAGCCTGCAGGTATCGCATTTGTGAACTTGCTTGGTAAGGTAACGCTTTCCCACCACCACTGTGTGATACTGCACCATTGCACTGAAGTACGAGTGGTCCTGATGCATGTGGTTCAGATTTACAAGCTAAGCTGCTACCCTCCGTAATCAGTAATATACTGTATAGAAGTGAACACATTTTTTAGGCTGACGACTCACTTCATATGAGTTGAATATGCTTTATAACCTGCTACCCTTCCCTTTTCATTTACTTTTCGGCATGATGATATTGAAAGTGACACAGTTTCGGGCTGAACTCCAATTTGATAAACTTATCTAACTAGAGTTCAGCCCGCACCTGTTTACTGTACTTGTACAGTAAATATACTATTTGTCATGTTAAAGATCATCGAGGTTGCAGTATTATTAATTGGGCAACCTATACATAATACCTATGCATGGGAGAAGACACTTCACTCAACAGCTTCAGTTCATAGGGGTGAGTGGGCCCAGGCACGTAGCCAGGGGGAGGGCGGCGGAGGCGCCCCTCCCCCTGGAGGCCAGGAGAGCCCTTTTTGGCGCGCGAGGGCCCTTCTCGGCGCGCGCACCGCGCGCCGAAAAGGGCCGACGATACCGCGCGAAGCGCGGTATCATAGGCTCTTTACTACACGAAGCGTGGTCTTTAGAGAGTTTAGAGGACTTCAGAGGCCTTTTAGGGCCACCAGGGCCCTCTCTGAAAGACCAGAGGGCCCCTTGGACGTTCAAAAGAGCCCTGTGCATGTCAGAGGGGCCCCTGGCCAGACCGAAAGGGCCCCTGAGCGGGTCAGAGGGCCCCTGAGCACGTCGAATGGACCCATAAACACGTCGAATGGGCCCCCTGAACACGTCGAATGGGCCCCTAGCCAGCACAGAGGGGCCCCTGGGCAGGTTGAGAGGCCCCTGAGCATGTCGTCAGGGCGACAAAGCGGCAGCGCAGTCCTTTGCCAGGTCATAAGGGCCCCTGATCAGGTTGGAGGGCCCCTGGGAAGTTAAGAGGGCCCCTGTGCAGGCCAGAGGGGCCCTGACCAGACCGAAAGGGCCCCTAGGTGGATCAAAGGGCTCATGAACATGCCGAATGAGCCCCTAGCCAGTACGGAGGGCCCCAGGACAGGTCGGAGGGCCCTCGGAGCATGTCGCAAGGCGACAAAGCATCTAGCGCAGTCCATTGCTAGGTCGGAAGGGCCCCTTAGAAGGTTAAAGGGTCCCTGGAGAGACCAGAGGGCCCCTGGAAAGTTAAAAGGGCCCCTGCGCAAATCGGAGGGGCCCCTGACCAGACCGAAAGGACCCCTGGGCGGGTAAGAAGGACCCCTGAACATGCCGAAGTGGTCCCTGGCCAGCACGGAGGGGCTCCAGGGCAGGTCGGAGGGCCCCTTGAGCATGTCGGCAGGGCGACAAAGCAGCCAGCGCAGGCCGACCAGAAGAGTCGCTGTGCCGATCGGAGGGGCTCCTGGGCAAGTCAGAGGGGCCCCTGGCTAGACCGAAAGGGTCCCTGGGCCGGTCAGAAGGCCCCTTGAGCATGCCGGATGAGTTCCTAGCTAGACTGGAGGGGCCCCTGGGCAGGTCGGAGGGGCCCCTGAGCAGGGGCGGTGGATTGCGGGGGCAGGGTACCCAAAATTCCCCCCAGTCGAAAATCCTGGGGGGCAAAGGGTAGTTTTGCCCCCTCCCCAGATTTGAGCCTGCTCAATCTGGGGGCAACATGACCCTTCCCCTCTCCAGGATTTTCATTTGAGGGGGATTTTGGGTACCCTGCGCCCCGCAATTCGCCGCCCCTGCCCCTGAGCATGTCGGCAGGGCGACAAAGCAGCCAGTGCAGTCCCTGGCCAGGTCGGAAGGACCTCTGAACCTGGCACGTAGCCAGGATTTCGTCCAGGGAGGGGCGGCGCCTCGAAAGGGCCCCTTCCCGAGCGTTGAAAGGGCCCCTTCCCAAGCGTTGAAAGGCCCCCCCCCCCAAAAAAAAACGCATAAAAAGGCACGCTACAAGGCTGTAAAATGCAGTATGGCAGGTATGGCATGAGCCATACTACCGTTTAGGAGCTGGAGTTAGCAAACTGCCACATCAACTTTGTAACCAGCGACACGAATTTTGAATCAGCTACTTGGAATATTTTTACTATACTAACTTGGAATATTTTTGTTAAGCTCAAAACCTGGAACTCTTAAACAAATTGCGCCGCGGAGCGGCGCGACAATTTTGAGTTTTATGCCCTGGGTTGCTTTCTCATCAATGCGTCGCATTGCGTATGGTGCGTACCTCTAAAATTGCTATATTGTGCGTTCAAAATTGCGGGGAAAATGTGCTAAAGTGAACTATTTTGCCCAATAATATAGGAAAGTAGCAACATAACACATAAATGCGCCGAGAAACTGACCGATTGTTTCCTAACCCGCATATAATTGAATTTGTAGTTAAATTGCGCCGCGGAGCGGCGCGAAAATTTTGAGTGTTATTCCCTGTACAACTGTATTCTTACTGTTGAAAGGCCCAAGGTCCCTTCAGATCGTCTAGGGGACCCTCTGACCTTTTCTACGCCCTTCCGACCTGTTCAGGGACTCATCTGGGATCCGCGAAGCGAAAAGACATGATGTGGGGTGGGTGATATATATAATACAAAGAGGGCTTACTCCACAGGAAAAAATACAATCGGATCTTTCGGGTATATTATAGCACCCTGACGAAGGGTATTACAATATACCCGAAAGCTCCGCTTTTAAGTTTTTGTATTGTGGAGTAAGTCCTCTTTGTATTTAATCTTCATCTGGAATATCTACAAGCTTTGACCCTTCCGGTCTCACCAGAGACTCCTCTGACCTTCCAAGAATCCCCTCTTGCGTGTCAAGGGGCCCATTCGGCCTGTTCAGAGGTCCCTTCCGACCTGGCCAGGGACTGCACTGGCTGCTTTGTCACCCTGCCGACATGCTCAGGGGCAGGGGCGGCGGATTGCGGGGCGCAGGGTACCCAAAATCCCCCCTCAAATGCAAATCCTGGGGAGGGGAAGGGTCATGTTGCCCCCCAGATTGAGCAGGCTAAAATCTGGGGAGGGGGCAAAACTACCCTTTGCCCCCCAGGATTTTCGACTGGGGGGAATTTTGGGTACCCTGCCACCGCAATCCGGCGCCCCTGCTCAGGGGCCCCTCCGACCTGCCCAGGGGCCCCTCCAGTCTAGCTAGGAACTCATCCGGCATGTTCAAGAGGCCTTCCGACCGACCCAGGGACCCTTTCGGTCTAGCCAGGGGCCCCTCTGACTTGCCCAGGAGCCCCTCCGATCGGCCCAGCGACTCTTCTGGTCGGCATGCGCTGGCTGATTTGTCGCCCTGCCGACATGCTCAAGGGGCCCTCCGACCTGCCCTGGAGACCCTCCGTGCTGTCCAGGGGCCACTTCGGCATGTTCAGGGGCCCCTTCTCACCCGCCCAGGGGTCCTTTCGGTCTGGTGAGGGGCCCCTCCGATCTGCGCAGGGGCCCTTTTAACTTGCCAGGGGTCCTCTGGTCTCTCCAGGGGCCCTTTAACCTTATAAGGGGCCCTTCCGACCTAGCAAGGGACTGCACTGGCTGCTTTGTCGCCTTGCGACATGCTCCGAGGGCCCTCCGACCTGCCCTGGGGCCCCTCCGTGCTGGCTAGGGGCTCATTCGGCATGTTCAGGGGCCCTTCTGGCCCACCTAGGTGCCCTTTCGGTCTGGTCAGGGCCCCTCTGACCTGCACAGGGGCCCTCTTAACTTCCCAGGGGCCCTCTGGTCTGTCCAGGGGCCCTCCAGCCTGCTCAGGGGCCCTTATGACCTGGCAAAGGACTGCGCTGGTCGCTTTGTCGCCCTGTCGACATGCTCAGGGGCCTCTCAACCTGCCCAGGGGCCCCTCTGTGCTGGCTAGGGGCCCATTCGACGTGTTCAGGGGGCCCATTCGACGTGCTCAGGGGGCCCTCTGACCCGTTCAGGGGCCTTTTCGGTCTGGCCAGGGGCCCTTCTGACATGCACAGGGCTCTTTTGAACGTCCAATGGGCCCTCTGGTCTTTCAGAGAGGGCCCTGATGGCCCTAAAGGGCCTCTGAAGTCCTCTAGACTCTCTAAAGACCACGCTTCGTGTAGTAAAGAGCCTATGATACCGCGCTTCGCGCGGTCTCGTCGGCCCTTTTCGGCGCGCTGCGCGCGCCGAAAAGGGCCCTCGCGCGCTAAAAAGGGCCCTCCTGGCCTCCAGGGGGGGGGGGGGGGGGGGGGGGGCGGCCGCCCCCGCCGCCCTCCCCTTGGCTACGTGCCTGCTCTGAACAGGCCGAATGGGCCCCTTGACACACACGAGGGGCTTCTTGGAAGTTCAGAGGAGTTTCTGGTGAGACCGGAAGGGTCAAAGCACGTAGAGATCCCAGATGAAGATTAAATACAAAGAGGACTTACTCCACAATATAAATATTAAAAGCGGAGCTTTCGGGTATATTGTAACACCCTTCGTCAGGGTGCTACAATATACCTGAAAGATCCGATTGTATTTTTTCCTGTAGAGTAAGCCCTCTTTGTATTATATATATATATATCACCCACTCCACATCATGTCTTTTCGCTTCGCGGATCCCAGATGAGTCGCTGAACAGGTCGGAAGGGCGTAGAAAAGGTCAGAGGGGCCCCTAGACGATCTGAAGGGACCTTGGGTCTTTCAACAGTAAGAATACAGTTGTACAGGGAATACAACTTAGGCGCAATTTAACAACAAATTCAATTATATACGGGTTAGGAAAAAATCGGTCAGTTTCTCGGCGCATTTATGTGTTATGTTACTACTTTCCTATATTATTGGGCAAAATAGTTCACTTTAGCACTTTTTCCCCGCAATTTTAAACGCACAATATAGCAATTGTAGAGGTCCGCACCATACGCAATGCGACGCATTGATGAGAAAGCAACCCAGGGCATAAAACTAAAAAAATGCGCCGCTCCGCGGCGCAATTTGTTTAAGAGTTCCAGGTCTTGAGCTTAAACAAATATTCCAAGTTGGTATAGCTGATTCCAAATTCGTGTTGCTGGTTCCAAAGTTGCTGTGGCAGTTGCCTAACTCCAGCTCCTAAACGTTGGTATGGCCCATGCCATACCTGCCATACTGCATTTGCCAGCCTTGTAACGTGCCTTTTCATCCGTTTTTTTTTTTGGGGGGGGGGGGCTTTCAACGCTTGGGAAGGGGCCCTTTCAACGCTTGGGAAGGGGCCCTTTCGAGGCGCCGCCCCCCCCCCCCCCCCCCCCCCTCCCCTGGACGAAATCTTGGCTACGTGCCTGAGTGGGCCTGACAACGGTTGCGCATTGCGCAATCACCACGTTGCCGTCATTGCCCAATGCGCTGAGTTGGGTCTGCTGTGCGGCTGCCGCGGGTCTTCCCTGTCGGCAGGCAGCCGGGGTTTCCGCAGTGCAGCAGATGGAAAGAAGAAGAAAAAACACGTCATTCGGCATAATTTTACACCCAGCATCGCAGCCTTTGGTCTCGCCTGCTGAGGAGCGCGTGAGTGAATTTCCATGTATATTTAGGTATACCCAAGATTACTTTACTAATATGTTTATATCCCGATTGACACATATATATCCACATACATGTATATGTATGTGGATATATATGTGTATATGTGTAGATATGTATATGTATGTATATGTATATATGTATATGTGTGAGTATATGTATATGTATATATATATATATATATATATATATATATATATATATATATATATATATATATATGTATGTATGTATATGTAGGTATATGTATATATGTATATGTGTGTATATGCATATGTATATATGTATAGGTGTGTATGTATGTATATATATATATATATATATATATATATATATATATATATATATATATATATATGTATATATGTATATATATATATATATATATATATATATATATATATATATATATGTATATATATGTATATGTAGATGGATATGTATATGTATGTATGTGTATGTATGTATATATATGTATGTATGTATGTATATATATATATATATATATATATATATATATATATATATATATGTGTGTGTGTGTATATATATATGTATATGTATATGTATATGTGTGTATGTATATGTATGTATGTATATGTGTATATGTATGTATATATGTATATGTATGTATGTAGATGTATGTATGTATGTATGTATGTGTGTATGTATGTATGTGTGTGTATATGTATGTATATATGTATATTTCTGTATATGTATATGTATATGTATGTATTTATGTATATATTGTGCTTGCAGATTGTATATACTGTATATGTGGTAAGAGGCTGTATGCGCGGGTATAGGTGGTTATGCTGTATATCGGTACGTTAATTTTATTATTTGTATATGTATCAGCTTACAGTCCATGTGATAGGGGAAAACAAGTATTCATTGTCATGTAATAGCATGTGAATGTCTAACTTATTTTACCGGAAGTACGCGTGTGCCCAAATGCATGTTACTGTATATTTGAATTCGTATGTTTTTTGCTAAATGTTGGAGACAAAAAATACAAATAATGGCTGATGAAGGCGCAAGCCGAAAGCTTCCGATCTTGTGTTTAATTTACTAAAACATCTTTTTTGGCAATATGAGAGTTAGGTTATCAATTCTGATTATTATCATGTCCCTCAAAACAGTGTTAAAAAAAAAAATCAAGTTAAAAAATATTCAAGATTATATGTTTATATTACTAATATGGTATACCTATGTTGTGTGGAATACGGCTACTAGTAGGTGAAACAGGAAATATTCACCTTTTGATCTATTTGTTATGCATTATCTTATGCAACATGTATGGTATTGATTTGATCGAGTCTCAATTTAATAATGAAATAACAACTTTTTATATTTCGAAAATGATTTTTTGATGAAATTAAAAAGTACATATACTTCTTTCGGAGTTCATGATCGGTGTTTTCTCTTCACTATTGGAAGCGCGACATATATGGCGCTTTTCTTTCAATCTGTTCAACGTTGTTGAATTGCCTCTCAACAAATCGCATACACTAAATACGTCGTCATAGGGGGCCCAGTTAATCGGCCGAATGCATCACGGATTTCTAAGATGTTTATTGATTGATTACGGAAAAATGGTTCAGATGAATGTTTCATGAGTGCATTACAATGTATTGAATACCTCGCAGGCCTGCGGAGTCGGCATAATTTCAGCAACTCCGACTCCGACGCCGGCCTGAAAAAAATAGACTCCGACTCCGACTCCGACTCCAACTCCGACTCCGGCCTATATCCGTTATCCAACCACATGCTAGAAAGCAATATCTGTAATGCCATCTATTTTTGTTTGTTTGTCTTTACTCTAAACAGTATGGAGAACAATGCTAAGCCGCCCGAGCACGAGCGCAGCGTGCCGGCCGCGCGTCCAGCCCAGTCACGCTCGCCTGCAGGCGGCGGAACCCGCGCGAAACGGGCACCGAGCGGCGAGCGCAGCCAGCCGCCGCCGGCCCAGCTCGCAGCAGCTGGGCTTCAGCCCCAGCTCGTTCCAGCTCGTCTTCGCTGGAGCCGCTGCTGCTCCCGGATCCTGCGTTGTCTTACAGCTGGCCAGTCAGTGCGCCGCTCTCCGCCGCCTCGCCTCCGGCAACCACCAGTCAGGGGTGTGGATTTCCAAAAATAATTGGTGGTGCTCAAAGGCGGGTGTAAGGGGCATCGTGTCATGCCCCTAAACGACTGGAATAGACCTACAATTCGTTTTTCTGATTTTTAAGGAAATGCAAACATCCCATAAAAAGTCAAGTTTGTTTTTAACATAGTTAAATGCATAAGCGAGCTAGATCCTTTGTGGTCATGCCACAGCCACTGGGAGGGGCGGGACTTTATTTCTCTTTGGGAGGGCCCGAGCCCCCCCCCCCCCTCCCTCCCAATGCTGAGCTGAGCCCCCCCCCCCTCCCCCAATGGTGCTCCGCCCCCTCCACGTTTTTGTTTTAATTTGTGCCCTTCCAAAATTGCAAGGACTACTTGTAGAGATTGTTCTGTTTTGAATTTTGCGCATTGCATTACATCAAGATGTGATTCCATCTTAGGAGTATTCCATCTTAGAAGTATACGAGCATTGTGATTCTATCTGCGACTGCTTTTTCGATACGATATAATGGATAAGTTGGTAACAAGGATTGTCTTCTGCTAACAAGTCCGTAGATACAAGGTGCAAGCGTGCAGGTTAGCGAATAGCGGAGGGGGAGCATGAACAATTAGCCATCGGGGTGCTCTATTTAAATGGTGTGCAATGGAATTTGTTGTAAATTTATTGTTTGCCTGGAATAGGGCTGATAGCCTTTTTGGCTCCCTGGTATTGCACTATCCTAAATATCCAACATCCGTGCTAAAATAATACGTTTGACACGGAGGAACATCGAGGAGATCATCATCATCATCATCACCAAGTTTATTAAACATAAATTAAACAAAATATGAAAGTAAATCAGAAAGGTGCAAAAGCAAAAAAGCTTAAATCAAGGCACCCTGTCTGAAAAGAAGGATAAATGGTTAACTGCGACCGCCGCCACGGCACAGCTCGCTCTGGTGTAGGTCGAAGCCCCCACACTCACCTCCGGGCACGTCGCGTCCATTTAGGGTGGTGATTGCTGAACAAAATTAAGGAAGATCAGCAAATCGTTTCGAATTTAGCAAAAAAAATTGGAAATGCAAGGCCACCGACCGACCGCCGCCGCCGCCGGTGTGGTCTGTCCCGTATAGTAGAATTTGTAGTTGGTCCTTGGGTGATTTATTTCTAAAGTCAGGAAGTAATGTTTGTTTGAGATCGAGTCATCAAAGAGCATCGGGCCATCGTGGCCAGGGGGGGGGGGGCTAGAGGGTCATGACCCCTCCAGGAAGTTAACTGAGGTCGGCCTGAGAGGGTCCTTGGCTGACCTGAGGAGGCCTTGGTCAGCCTAAGCGGGCCTCGTTGGGCCTGGATGGGAGCTCGGTCGGCCTGAGGGGCAATCCGTCGACTTGAGGGAGTCCTTCGTCCGCCTGAGATCGGTCCTGCCGAATAATGCCGTTCCTGCCGGTTTCCCCTGCCGGCCTGAGGGGCCTCAGTCGGCCTGGTCGGCCTCAGGGATCCTTTGTCGGCCTGAGGGACCTCTGTCGACCGGGAGGGGCTTTGGGCGGCCTGGATGGGAACTCAGTCGGCCTGATGGGCCCTTGGTCGACTTTAGGGGCCCTCGATCGGCTTGAGGGAACTTCGGCCGGCTTGGGCAGCCTGAGGAGCTTTTGTTTGGCCCGAGGGGCTCTTTGTCGGCCTGAGGGGCCTCAGTCAGCCTGAGGGGCCCTCGGCCGGCCTGGAGGGTAACTCGGTCGGTCTGAGGGGCCCTCGGTTGACTTGAGGGGCCCTTGGTCGGCTTTAGTGAACCTCGATCGGCTTCAGGGGCCCTTAGTCGGCATGAAGAGTCCTTGTTCGGCTTCAGGGCCAATCGGTCAGCTTGAAGGGGTAACTATTTGGACTGAGAGCCCGCGTGTCGGCCTGAGTGGCCCTCGATATGCCTGAGAGAACCTCGGTCGGCGTGAAGGTGCCCTGAGTGGGTCAGAGGGACCCTCGGTTGGCCTGAGTGGCTCTCGTTTGGCCTGAGGCGGCTCTGGGGGAGCTTGATGGGGCCTCAGTCGGTCTGAGGAACCTTCGGTCGGCCTGAGTGGCTCTCGTTCGGCCTGAGGGGCTTTAAACCTATTTGTAACAGGGGGGCGGATTCGGACCCCTCATGTTTTTCGCAGATATCTCCAGAACGGCTGGGATCGGGCCCATGAAATTTTGGGACTTTTCCCAAAATCGATTTCCACATATGAAGTTAAAATTTTGAATTTTACCCTGAACAGAGGCGGTTCCAGGGCACGGTTTTGGGAGGGTTCTGCGGCGACATTTGACGATAATACGAAAATGCGATCTTCACGGTTTCTTCCTAACTGAATCAAGTATAAAGGAGTTACATCGGGTTACGGTGATTCAAACAAGTCCAAATTAATTGATGTTAATGAAATATCATATAAATTGCATGGAAGAGGCGGTTTCAGGGGCTCGAAAAGGGGAGGTTTCCCGGAAGTATTCAACGCTTGGCGGGAAGCCAATATAGCGATTTAAGGGGCATGTATAGCTATCAAGATGCAAAACATAGCTTCTTCTTCCATTATTTGCATAATTGATTACATTTAGAGTTACAGGGGTGTGTTCAGGCACATGGAAATGAGGGGGGGGTGACTGGCATGGTGATGACGATATGCCAGCGATTACGGCGCAATAGACGGTTAGTTTATAATAATATATGCACATGAGGACAGGGAATGCACAGGAGAGGGAATTAAGTCATTTTGTTTGCAGAGGCGCGCTCAGGAATGGAAGAAAGGGGTCATATTATTGCAAGGAAACTAAGATGCATGGGCCTAGAATGACATACCATACTGCAGTTTTCGGATGCAACACGCACCACAGGGTACTTACGAATGATTATAAGATAATAGGCGAGTCCAGGTAGGGTAAAAAGGGGGGTAAGCAATGTGAATTGAAGTTGTAAGTGAAATAGTCACTGTTGACTAGTTAGTATCATAATAGCGGATAATATACTTATAAAAAGGTCTTGCGCCTCCACAGTTTGGACCCTGGATGCGCCTATGATGAAGTGCAACATGCAAAAAGGAACTATCTACGATCAGTAACTTATGTATAGTGCTGGGAAGCAACTTGCCTGCGGTTAATATTTTTTTTTATATTCTATTTACCTCTCTTTTTCACTAACCTGGTACCGCCTATGGCAAAAAAAAGTTGTATAACTGTTGTTTATAATGTCACAATAACACACCATTTCATTTATAAAAACAAAACATTAAAAATGGTTTTATTACGCATTTACTTCACCCCCATATTGATTGGCCTTCACACCCCTATGATTTTGAATTTTCAAAAGTCACCGCCAGATATCAATCTCAAATTAAATCTCTATCGATCCCCATTGGTTGTGTTAAAAGCAGTTAATAAATATGACAGCTGTGTTGGATCACAAATATCACTAAAATTCGTAGTTTTTGCCCCCTGTTGCCCCCTTATCAAAATTTAGGATTTGTATTATTTAAAAAAAACAAAACAGATCCTGTTGAGGAGAACCAAACGCCGTTTATTTTTGTTTAATCGGACGGGTAGATATCGATATATCCGGGAGGGGGCGGAATCCGCCCCCCCCCCCCTGTTACAAATAGGGGTAGGCAGGAGCCTGTTACAAATAGGGTTAAAAAGCTTCCAGTATCCAGATTCAGTAAAGAAAAAAGAGAAGAAAAGAGCTTCCAGTAAAGACCAGATCTCCTCGGATTTAGGCCACTATATTTTGTTGGGCTTCTAAATGGTCGCAAAAGAACGCCGGACAGGCCCATGTTAAAGTTGCAGGCCTCCCGAGGACCCCTCAGGCCTACCGGGGGCCCCTTCAGGCCGACTGAGGGCATTCTGTCGGCCTTATAGGGCCCCGCAAGCTGGCTGGGGGTATCTGGGGGCCCCCAGCCAGCATTTAGCATTTGCCCCCTCCCCTATTAGCAAATTTGGAACGGCTATGTGTGCATCTCATCACTCACATCACTCAGATTGTGTGAAAGTTTTAACTTCAGGTCGTCTCAAGTCAGGTCACCAGGTCACGTCAAGTAACGTCTTACCTCCAAAAATGTTTGTGGTCGTCCCAAAGCCACAGTGTTTGTCTGATACATTTGAAACTTGCAGGATTTCATAAGGTCATAAGTACCTACAATGTTTCTATCTCGGGTTTTGTTTGTATCGGTGACCTAAGGTCAGGTCAATTTCGTGAC
>JAXIVJ010009170.1:0-32500 GCA_036785665.1 Chirona hameri
AAGATTTTAACGTGTTATATGAGCGTTGACACGGGGATGCCAGACAGATAGAGTAATATGTAAGCGTCCCTAACACTTGCAGGTGCGATAAGCTGCCTGGCCGCACGTGTCAATGTATAACATAAAATAAATCAGTTGCATGTCTGCATGGTATGAAATACCAGCTACCCATGGACTTAGCTGGACTGGCCCGTGTCTGATCTGAGCGCGGCTGAGGCGAGGTAAGGCGGCGGTCTATGTCTATGTCTATGTCTATGTCTATGTCTATGTCTATGTCTATGTCTATGTCTATGTCTATGTCTATGTCTATGTCTATGTCTATGTCTATGTCTATGTCTATGTCTATGCCTATGCCTATGCCTATGCCTATGCCTATGCCTATGCCTATGTCTATGTCTATGTCTATGTCTATGTCTATGTCTATGTCTATGTCTATGTCTATGTCTATGCCTATGCCTATGCCTATGCCTATGCCTATGCCTATGCCTATGCCTATGCCTATGCCTATGCTATGCCTATGTCTATGTCTATGTCTATGTCTATGTCTATGTCTATTTCTAGATCGCTATCGCTATCGCTATCGCTATCGCTATCGCTATCGCTATCGCTATCGCTATCGCTATCGCTATCTCTATCTCTATCTCTATCTCTATCTCTATCTGTCTCTGTCTCTGTCTCTGTCTCTGTCTCTGTCTCTGTCTATGTCTATGTCTATGTCTATGTCTATGTCTATGTCTATGTCTATGTCTATGTCTATGTCTATGTCTATGTCTATGTCTATATCTATATCTATATATATATATATATATATATATATATATATATATATATATATATTATATATATATACCGCCGCCGCCGCCTTACCTCGCCTCAGCCGCGCTCAGATCAGACACGGGCCAGTCCAGCTAAGTCCATGGGTAGCTGGTATTTCATACCATGCAGACATGCAACTGATTTATTTTATGTTATACATTGACACGTGCGGCCAGGCAGCATATCGCACCTGCAAGTGTTAGGGACGCTTACATATTACTCTATCTGCCTGGCATCCCCGTGTCAACGCTCATATAACACGTTAAAATCTTAAAATCTCTGGTGGCCCAAGTAGGAAACATCCAGTCACAATGATACACGCAAACACAAACACAAAATGCACGCGCGTTCACAGTGGCGGATCCAGGGGGCCGTAGGGGCTGAAGCCCCTGCCTTAGAAAACGACGCCCTCGGGCACCGCGGTGCCGAAGGCGCCGCGACGCCGTTCTTGCAAAGGATTTGCCGGCGCCGAACGCGCCGTAGCGTTCTCGGGAGGCCGCCAGGGCGCCCTTGTGTCTACCGACAGCGTCGTAGTACTCTTGAAAGGCACTCTGGCACCCTCAGAAGACAGCTTGCCGCCCTCACAATGCATTATGCCGCCCTCAGAAGGTACATCGCCGCCCTCGGAAGGCATTATGCCGCCCTCGGAAGGCATCATGCCGCCCTCGGAAGGCATCATGCCGCCCTTGGAAAACATCGTGTCGCCCTCGGAAGACATTTTGCCGCCTTCGGAGTGCATTATGCCGCCCTTGGAAGATGTCTTGTTGCCCTCTGAAGGCATCTTGCCGCCCCCAGAGCGCAATATGCCGCCCCGGAAGGCATCCTGCCGCCCTCAGAGCGCATTATGCCGCTCTTTGAAAGGCCTCATGCCGCCCTCAGAAGACATCTTGCCGCCCTCGGAAGGCATGTTGCCGCCCTCAGATCGCATTATGCCGCCCTGGGAAGGCATCATGTCGCCCTCGGAAAACATGTTGCTGCCCTCGGAAGACATTTTGCCGCCCTCAGAAGACATTTTGCCGCCCTCGAAGTGCATTATGTTGACCTCGGAAGATGTCTTGTGGCCCTCGGAAGGCATCTTACCGCCCTCAGAGCACATTATGCCGCCCTCAGAGTTCAATATGCCGCCCTCAGAAGGCATCCTTCTGCCATCAGGGCGCATTATGCTGCTCTTGGAAGGCTTCATACCGCCTTCGGAGACATATTGCCGCCCTCGGAAGCAGACTTGTCAATGATTCATATTTGTCATGAGTCGATTCACAGTGATTCACGGACCATAATGAATGATTCAATCATGATTCAATCACTCAACATTACCATAATGAATGATTCAATCATGATTCAATCACTCAACATTACCGTAATGAATGATTCAATCATGATTCAATCACTCAACATTACCATAATGAATGATTCAATCTTGATTCAATCACTCAACATTAAAGGGAAGTGTCGGCTCTAACCAGTGTCTCGACTTTAGAAGTGTCTAACTCCTTTGATTTTGAATGTGCGACTCTAAGATTTCATGAGCGTGATAGGGAGGTCATGCTCTACTCGTGTGCTAATTTGCATGCACATCAGAATAGTCTGCTGTTTGACCTTAAACATATGACCTGCTCTAAATCCTTTTATTGTGAATGTGCGACTCTAAGATTTCATGAGTGTGATAAGGAGGTTAGGTGCTACCAGTGTGCTAATTTTCATGCAAATCGGAATAGTCCGCTGTTTGACCTTAAACCTATCTGACCTGCTCTAACTCCTTTGATTTTAAATGTGAGACTCTAAGATTTTACCAGAATGATCACTAGGTCGTGATCTATTTGTGTACCAATTTTGAAGCCAATCCAAATAGTCCGCGAATGTATTTCCGAATGTGAATGTGAATGTGAACCAATTGGACACGCGTGTTGTTTATTTTGATTATAAAATGATATTTATAATATTTATTATAATTGCAAATTCCAAGTTCCAAAAGCATTAATGACTTTACGTTTCACTTTTTTAAGCGAATAGAACATTTATTTTGATTTTGCATTAGGTATTATTTTTTATAAAGCATGATGTGGAATAAAGCGGCGCCGATGCGACAGTGATATTTGGGACATGCGGAAGTCATGCAAAAGTTTGTTTATGATTTAGTTTTTTATATGGCCTAGAAATTAGGAAAAGGTGGGTACCTTTTGATAATTTTTCGTGTGAAAAGGTGTGCGTGTACTGTGTGGTTTATGAACCAAAGTATGAGTTAGTTACCTTTTCTAAGTATTTAGGTACCTACCCCTAACCCTACCAGTTCCAAGGTATTCATCTAGTTAGGGCTGATTGAACAGTGGCTTTGTGCCCACTGGAGTTGGACACAAAGCCTCGCTTTCTTTACCCATAGATGAATTACAGGCTACAGCTCAGGACACAGAGCTCATATAATTGGCCATTAAGTGTCTGGTTTGTCTACAGGGCACAGATGAATGCTGGGCCGCTGGCATATTTTGTGGACAGTTTATGCTGTTCGACCAAAAAATAATGATTCTTTGAGCAATGAATGATTCAATCAGCCTATTGTATCTGTATGAATGATTCAATCAGTGACTCACAACAGGTTTGCGCATGAGGTGAATCGATTCATGAGTCATTCATTTGAAATAAGAATGATTCAATCAAAAGTAGTCGATTCACATTGAATCATTGACAAGTCTGCTCGGAAGGCATCTTGTCGTCCTCAGAGCGCATTATGCCGCCCTCAGAGTTCAATATGTCGCCCTAGGAAAACATTTTGCTGCCCTCGGAAGACATTTTGCCGCCCTCAGAGTGCATTATGCCGCCTTCAGAGTTCGGAAGACGTCTTGCCACCCTCGGAAGGCATCCTTGCTACCCTCGGAAGGTATATCGCTACCGAATGGCACTTTGCCGGCCCGAAAGCGATGTGGTGTCCCGACGCACTCAGAATGATGGCATCCTGACGCCTTCAGCTTCCCTCTGACGGCGACCGGGCACCCGTGACCTTCGAAACCAATAACACGCTTTTGCCCCCCTCCCGATAGCGCTCTGGATAGCGCCTACGAAGAGGCCATGAAATAACCATGACACTTTTTAATATGCCTGGCGAGGCGTTGAAGGTGATATCGTATTGTACAGTCGGTCCCATAATGATCTTCCCTTGCCACCACGTGGCGCTACGGTCGCGATAGGCACACAAATGGTGGTTTCCCCACCGTAGGTTGGCACCCAATTGTGGCTGTCTGGCAGGTGCGTGACCTGGGGAGGGGGAGGGAGGGAGGGAGTGCGGGGCGTTGTCGGAATGGAATGCGCCGCGACCCGGGTGGTGGTGGTCTGCCTCGAGGGTCAAGAGGTCGCCTGTCCTGAGCTGGCAAAGATATTGGAGACTGAATAACAGTGTTCATCGCGTAAGCCCAAGTAGCTCAGTCGGTATAGCTGTCTACTCCAAGCGTGTTCGTAGATTGGTCGTGGGTTCTAACCGCTCTGGCACCAGGCGCTTTTACGTGAATTTATTTTTTAATCATGCCACGTGTCATGTGCAATGCAGAACCCCGAAATTACGAATGCAAACATCCACCTAATGATTCTACACTAAAAAGCAGACAAATGCAGTGGGCCTCGCACTGATATTTTCGAATCACGCCGCTCCGTCCTTCACGCTCCAAAAACACACCCGGGCGGGTTTATATCCATTAACCCTATTTGTAACAGGGGGCGGATTCCGCCCCCCCCCCCTCATGTTTTTCGCAGATATCTCCAGAACGGCTGGGAGCAGGCCCATTAAATTTTGGGCCTTTTCATAGAATTGAACTCCGTATTTGGAGTCAAAATTTTGAGTTCTTAACTTGAACAGAGGCGGTTCCAGGGCACAGTTTTGGGTGGGTTCGGAGGCGACATTTGGCGAAAATACGGAAATGCGATCTTCACGGTTTCTTCCTAACTGCATCAAGTATGAAGGAGTTACATCGGCTTACCGTGATTGCAACAAGTGCAAATTAGATGATGTTAATGAAATATCATACAAAATTGCATGGCAGAGGCGGTTTCAGGGGCTTGAACAGGGGGGGGGGGGGGTTTCCAGGAAGTATTCAATGCTTGGCGGGAAGCCAATAGAGCAATGTAAGGGGCATTTATAGCTATCAAGATGTAAAAGATAGCTTCTGCTTCCATTATTTGCATAATTTATTACATATAGAGTTTCAGGGCGTGTTCAGGCACATGAAAAGGGGAGTGACTGGCATGGTGATGACGATATGCCAGCGATAACGGCGCAATATACAGTTAGCTTATAATGATATATACATATATGAGGCCAGAAAAGGGAAATAAAGTCTTTTTTTGCAGAGGCGCGCTCAGGAATGGAAGAAAGGGGGTCATATTATTGCAAGGAAACTAAGAGGCATGGGCGTACAATGACATAACATACTGCAGTTTTCGGATGAAACACGCACCACAGGCTACTCTACGAACGATTATAAGATAATAGGCGAGTCCAGGTAGGGTAAAAAGGGGGGTAAGCAATGTTAATTGAAGTTGTAAGTGAAATAGTCACTGTTGACTAGTTAGTATCATAATAGCGGATAATATACTTATCAAAAGGTCTTGCGCCGCCCTAGTTTGGATCCTGGATACGCCTATGATGAAGTACAACATGCAAAAAGGAACTATCTATGATCAGTAACATATTTATAGTGCTGGGTAGCAATTTGCCCGCGGTTAATATTTTCCCCAATTTTACCCCCTTTTTCACTAACTTGGTACCGCCTATGGCAAAAAATATGATTTATAACTGTTTTTTCTAATGTCTCAATCACATACCATTTCATTTATCAAAAAAACAACATAAAAAAATGGATTTATTACGCATTTTTTTCACCCCCATATTGAGTGACCTGCACACGCCTATGATTTTTGAATTTTCAAACGTCACCGTCATATATCAATTTACGATTCAATCTCTATCGATTCTTATTAGTTGTGTTAAAATCGGTCGATAAACATGAAAGCTATGTTGGATCAAAAATACCACTAAAATTTTTAGTTTTTGCCCCCCTGTTGCCCCCCTATCCCAAATTGATATTTTTATTATTATTTATAAATGTAGATCGTGTTGAGGGGAACCAAACACCGTTTGATTTTTGAAAATCGAACGGGTAGATCTCAAGATCTCCGGGGGGGGCGGAATCCGCCCCTCCCCCCCCCCTGTTACAAATAGGGGTAGCCAGGAGCCTGTTACAAATAGGGTTAAGGTAGCGACTATATCTGCGACGACAGTATTTCAAACCTTAGGTCTATGAAGCATCGCCAGGTGTGCAGCTGATAGAGCATCAGACTGGCTACGGGTTTAAATTTGACATTGACCTTGAGATCAGGTCAAAATATCGACACTTTATATTTTGGCGGAATGCAAATTTCGCAATCGTCGCAAGTTTTGATTAAAACTGGTCATCACAGACATCGTCGCTAACTTGACATTCTAGGTCTGCGTATATTTCCAACCATGGTCCGCCACACATGCGCATTGTTACTCCCCGATTGGCCTGTGTGGGTCAGGTCAGGACGAAGCGGTGCAGATTCCGCCAAGTATCGGCAGGCACCGGGCGCGCTGTCAAACCGGTCCAGCCCGGCCTCGGTGCGGGATTCAGCCAGCTATCGTCTTGCCTACCGTGGGAGACCCAGAGCTAGGGAAGATCATTATGAGACCGACTGTACCTTGCACACTCGGGGCGCCTAAAAATAGCTTGGATGACTGTCCAATGTACATCATGTCCACAGCTCCACAGAAACGTTTCCAGCGTCGGTCACCGATTTCTACGAGATTTGGTCCTAAGGACTAACGTCAAAACGAACCTCTTGCTTTAAACAATCAGGTCCATTTTGACCTTACTGGTCTCCTTCAAGATCAAATTCAAGGTAAAACGACGGGAACGCTGTAGCACCCAAAGTTACCGTCCGATCGCGACAAATTGGTCTCAAACGATTCCTTGTGCCCAGTTCCAAGATGACAAGAATGTTCAGAGTTGTGCCCCGTGACCTTCAAGGTCAAGCCCCGTGACCCTTAATGTCAAATTCAGGGTCAAAGGACGGGAATTTTCCCTGTCCTATCCATTTCCAGAATGACAAGCATTCTTAGAGTTGTGCCCCGTGACTTTCAAGTTAGCGCCCAAAGTTGGGCGCTACAGCGTTCCCAGTCCTTTGACCTTGAAGGTCACGGGAAAAAATGTACTCTACTTGTCGTCCTGGAAATGCGCACGGGGCGTCGTTTGAGACCATTTGTGTTGCAATCGGACACACACTTTGGGCGCTACAGCGTCCCCCGTCCTTTGACATTTACTTTGACCTTGAAGGAGACCTGTAAGGTCAAAATGGACCTGATCTGGGAAACAGGCGGTTCGATTTGATATTGAGACCAAATGTCGTAAAAAATCGGTGACCGACGCTGAAAACGTTTTATAATCCCCTTGGATTGGCGCGACCCAATAAGAACGACTTAACTGTCGTAACACAAGATTTTGCTCCTTGTTTATCCACGTATGCAACTTAGTTTCCCGATGTTGCGACACCATATATTTTGTCTTCTCCGGATTATATGTAGTTAGACCGGAGAATAAACAAAATCATGTAAATCTGATGAATCATGGGAACCTACGTATACGTAGATCCGCAGTCGGACCTTCGATCATGCCACCAGACTTTCAAAAGGGTCCCGCGCCCCGCTGGGGTATTCAGCCGAACGGGGGGAGGCATATACTGCCACCTCGTTATCTTCCGAACGAATAACTGCAGCGAGAAGCGCAAGAGAGCAATCGAAAGCTCTCAATGAAGTGCACGTAAAACATACGTGACATCTTCAGAATAAGGTCACATATCAGGTCACGGTCAGGTGATATGTCGAAATTGAGGTATTTGGGTTGATTTGCTATACTTTCCATTTAAAGCCTTATGTTGCGACTATTATGGCACACAGTGCTCTCAGAGGCATAATACATCTTCCGCATACGAGAAATTAAGATTGTAAGCAAAGGTCAAGCCGTCAAGGGCAGGTCATAACATATAACTATTGGTGAAAGGTCTACGAAAGTCATGCGACACATGTTTTATGGGTTATTTTACACGTATAATTTGATAGCAGTAGCCAATTTTACACCCTCACCCCAAATAATGGCCCTTAGGCGAAGTTCAGTTCAAGGTTAGGTTGCATAGGGTCAAAATTTGAAATTGATTAATATAAATAAAAAAGTAATGTTTCTAGACAAGTTTTGTCTAATAAATACAGTGGTGGCATTAATTTGCCTGCATCTGGTAATTAAAAGCCAGAAAATACAATTTCAGCTAATTACGCCATGAGTTAATCATACTTGGGAGTCATAAGTCAGTCAAAAATAAAGATTTTACTTTAAAATTGGGTGTAGGTATCGTTCATACTTGGTTATCCAATTTATATTCCGTTTTTATATCTTTGAAAAATTTAGATTTTGTGGGATTTTTCCTATTTTTTTTTTTGGGGGGGGGGGGTCAAAAACTAAGACAAATGAAAATCCGAGATGGCCATTTTGAAGAAAATGACATTCTCTCATTTGATGTTTTGGAAATTTGCTTTACAACTCGATTTTCTACGGTTTTTAAAACATTTATCGTTTTTCCACCAAAAATGGCATGACCTGACGTCACTAATACGTCATTATCTCCCAAACTATTTCACTAATTTGAACGACATCAGTTGGGCAAACTACGGGGAGGCGATCTAAAAATTAATCTATCAAAAATTAGGTCGTGACGTCATAAAAATGGGCAGAGCATGGACCTTATAAGGAGATCCGATCTAAAAATTGATTGTTTTCCTGACATTCACACCTTCAAACACCATATCACCCCTCAAAAAAATGCTCATGACCCCTGGATTTTTTTTCGGTTGAAACTGCATGAATCGCGCCATCATATTTCCTTTTACTTGTATGATCAGATCCCTACTTTGGCAGATATGGCCAAAGTAAGGGTCGGCGATCTCAATTTCGGCACTCGCAGCAGCCTCAGCGATCTAAATTTGTATTCGCCACCTGACTTCACGATATAAAATTGGATTAGCCGGCTGACGACCGATCTAAAAATGTATTTCACGCTGTGGTTGTTGCGTCGCGGAATCAATATTTAGATCACCATTTACAGTGGAATAAGGGCAATTGCCGAATCTGGTCACATTTATTATTCCGATATACTGATGGACAACATGTTCT
This sequence comes from Chirona hameri, assembly GCA_036785665.1. Lineage (NCBI taxonomy): Eukaryota > Metazoa > Arthropoda > Thecostraca > Balanomorpha > Balanidae > Chirona > Chirona hameri. Next base: position 9,039 of record JAXIVJ010009170.1, read on the forward strand.
CAAACACTTTTTAACCTCCGAGTATGCGTATGTTGCTCAGAATTGGCCTAATAACATAGGCCTCACAGTTTTATCTGCATGTATGCCCAAATATGGACATAACAAAATCTAAAATTGATTAATCTATTTTGTATCGCCTCTCTGTAGTTTGCCCAACTGTCATGTTGAGAGAAGACGTAAAATGGATGCAACATAAGATACGGAACGTTTCACGTCAATATCTATCATAGTTTTCAAAATATTGAGCAAATCCGGGAGGAGGCAGATTCGGCGACCTCCCATGCCCCCCCCCCCCCCCTCCCCCCCCCCCCCCCCCCTGCGTGGCGCGGGTTAAGGAAGAGGCATATTTGACCCGTTTAATACCCGTTTAATATTGGATTGGTGCCCCTCTGGACCATGCCGCCCCTGTCACCGAGGAAATATGACTCCCTCGGGTCTCTGAAGTCCCCTACCTTAGAAAATCCTGGATCCGCCACTGCGCGTACATATGCACACATGGGCTGACGCGCGTAAGTGCGATAGCACGTGGTCCTCGGTTGGCGCTGCGAGCACGCGCGCACTGGCGCTGACCCGGGAACACACACTATCAACGACGTCGCGGAGTTACAGCCATGCATAACAAAGCAAATTCTCACAATTACCCCAATATATTTGGTTATATGTCTGCCGTGATGTGACAGGCCTTGCGCCGAAAGGCTTTTATAGAATGATCGAAGAATGCTTCCGTATTGAATTCAAACGTTCCTGGAAGCCATCGACTTGGCCTCAACAACAGACAGTTCAAACTTCAAAGAGCTGAACACCTCATGCATAATTTTATTTAATTAAATCTCAAGGCACACTCATACAGTCCCGTTACAATTAGAGCTGCAGTACTATGCTGTTGTGTGAAGCTGGGTATGGACTTGTTCAGCAGTAGCACACCGGTTCAGCATTTAGCACACACGCCCTGCCGCGTCAGCAGAAAAGGCCGCCATTGAACCTGTTACGGACGAAAATGATTGATCTGTATCTGGCTCAGACCGCCCGGCGCTCAGGCGGTCTGAGGTGCCCGGCTGCGCGCCCGACGACGTCCAGCGACGCAGCCGGGAGTTATTGGCGCCATATACTTAAAGGGAATAGTACACCTTTAACATTAGTTTTTAACTGAGATAGACAGATTGTCGGGAGTACTGAGAAATCTCAAAATCTTAAATTTGTCCTTCCAAAACGACCTAGTTGCTGAGTTTCAACGCAAAAACCGTTGGGTATATTTGGTCATATTTTAAAGGGACAAAATCTTGTGACGTTTCGCATACGTCATTAGTATTCCTACCGCACGTCGTTTTCGCCAGGGTAATAGAACAACGTTTTCGCTATTTGGACCGGCCGCCACCGAAACGCATCATGTGTTCATGAGCTGGAAATATTATTGGCCATAACTTTGTCAATTTCCATTGGATTTCCAATGGTTCATGAGTCCAGACAATGGTTCATGGTCCAGGGTAATAGAACAACGTTTTCGCTATTTGGACCGGCCGCCACCGAAACGCATCATGTGTTCATGAGCTGGAAATATTATTGGCCATAACTTTGTCAATTTCCATTGGATTTCCAATTGAAAATAATACCGACACTCGTTTTGAAAAGGCACACCTTTTGAAGGGTGGCTCGTACCGGTAGCTGCAATATTCTCCGCAATAGAAGCAAATGCATCTGTAACTGCGATACATTAGGGATACATTCTGCCTGTGGTTACAGTAATTACCTCTGTCAATTGTGAACCGATTTCCAATTGAAAATATTTGTTTTGGATTGGTGCCCCTCTGGACGAAGAGGCATATTTGACCCGTTTAATTGACATATTGGATTGGTGCCCCTCTGGACCATGCCGCCCCTATCACCGAGGAAATATGACGCCCTCGGGCCTGAAGTCCCCTGCCTTAGAAAATCCTGGATCCGCCACTGCGCGTACATATGCACACATGGGCTGACGCGCGTAATCAGTATAGTTAGCATCGTGAACCCGTGTGATTGAACTATATTGTATTTGTATTGCAGCTGAAGCATATTCTCATGTGATTTTTGTTAGGTTAATTGAAAATTACCAATAGATGCTTAGTGATAAGACGCATTTGTTGATTGGTGGCTGGTCGGTGTTCATGCAATTATTGATTAAATGTGGACAAAGTTTGTTTATTGTTTACGTTGAATTGCCGCTTAGCTCGAAATATTATTGGCTATAACTTTGTCAATTTCCATTGGATTTCCAATTGAAAATGATGTCCACACTCGTCTTGAAAAGGCACACCTTTTGATTGGTGGCTAGTAACGGTAGCTGCAATATTGATTTACATCCACCACACACCGATGAACACATTTGTGGGTAGGTATCACATTTATTTATTCACATGAACATTATCGCTATGTGTTTACGCAACGCCACTCCAACTCTACTCATACAAGGCCATAGTGTAAACATTCACACATTTTCAATCGCGACCAATATACTCGCGAGTCGCGACCCAGCGAATGAAGTTGTTAGTGTTGCTTACATATTCTGATTCAAGGATAGACTTTTACTGGTATGACGTCACAACTCGTTTTGGTGACGCAAGATTATTGTGACGTCATGTGCATTAATATCAATATTTTTCCCAATTATGACAAATTGGTACTTTTTCTCGCAAAAAAACGAATGCCAGAACCGTAATCAGGACACTCTTTTCCATGATTCCACGTACTTTTCCCAAGGTGTACTATTCCCTTTAACTGTTTGCTTTTTCAACGCCTGCTGCCACGCTGGCCCCATGCTTCCGGGTCAGGCCCACGTGTGCCGGGCAGGACGCTTTGTCGCGCTATCGTTTCTGTGTGGTGCCCACGTGGGCACGTCAGTACTGCGTAGGGGCTCTTGGTAGGCACCAACGCACGACGTGCGTCGCCGTCCCGCTACTCGCCTCATGATAGGGTAGAGTAAGCGGCGGGACCCTCCTCCCCCCTTTACTCCGCTCTTGCCAGAGCCTTCTAATTGTACACCCGCCCCTGATCACAGATGCCGATGCTGCGCTGCGGCGCGGTGGCCGCTGCGCTGCGGTGCAGTGTCCACTCCACTGTGCTGCGGTGCAGTATCCACCCCGCCAATGCGCTGCGGTGCAGTATTCGCATTTTGTTACCAGATCCCGACGCTGCGCTGCGGCGCGGTGGCCGCTGTGCTGCGGTGCGGTGCCCACTCCACTGCGCTGCGGTGCGGTGTTCGCTGCGCTGCGGTGCAGTATCCATCCCGTCCCATGCACTGCGGTGCAGTATTCGCAAACCTTTTTACTTCATGACTCCCATCCCGAATTAATCACACTTCTTTATGATTTTCTTTATACAACACGATTAGAACTAATTGATAGGTCTCCTCTTAGATTATCTCTACCAAACACGTTTAGCTAAACAAATATGACAGGGGTTTTTGGCCTTGCGCATTTTGGCCCACCGCGCAGGTTTTTTCCCCTTTGCCTTAGACGCTAGGTTTTTTATTATTCAGGACTTTTCGCCCGGCTAAACACACCCCACAACCAGGTCTCGCCGAGGCGCCGGAGCCAGGGAGACTGGCAACAGTCTCCCGTTGTTGCAATGACGGCACCCCCACGGCTCCATCAACACTGACATTGTACAAGTGTATTGTAATACAAATATGTATGCATGTGTGTCTCGTGTTTTACTTATTTTTGACCTTGAACGAAATACTTAACGTAATGTTAGATATTATATTTACTTTGAACAATAAATTTGCCGGGTTCACATAAACCTGTTAACGTAATTAATTAACGTAAAATAGCTGCCCTAGTCCCTAGTTTGCTCGGGTTCCCATAAACCGGTTAACGTACTTTTTTGCCTGTCAAATTGCCAGAGGTCATTGCCCCTCCCCGGAAAATGGCTATAGGCCGTTCCGGGGGAAAAAAGAAAAAAGAAAAAAGACTCGAGGGGGACACACCCCGACGTTGTGTGTCACGTCCCTGTTACTCTTCCCGTCTATTGAATTTCTATTTCGGCAGCATGTCGTTATTTCTTCTTCATTTTGGCCATTTGGAATAAAGTATTTAGTGACAAACTCTTGACGAACATTATTGCCGGCATAGTGCGGATTGTGTTGGTAACATAACTCATTAACCCTCGCACGGGCAAGGGGTCGCACGGGTGGATGCCACCCCCCCCCCCCCTCGGGATTTCTGGAATAGCTCGTGTAGTTTTTAACCGATTGCAATGCAAATTTCAGTACCCTACTTTTGACAAATTTAACATAGAATTTAAAAAAATAGGCATTTCTAACCCACATGACCCGTGACCTATGACCTGTTTCTCAAGGTCATGTCAGGCGCAACTGGCGTCCCGCAGATCGATGCTTGTAACTTGTGCAGTTTCCGAGTGTGTGTTGTTCAGGAGCATATGCATAGGTGTTTCCAGGTGACAGTTGTGGTTTTCACTGAGATTGTGACCTCGATTGACCTTTTCAGAGGTCAACTGAGGTGTTTGACCTCCGATGACCTCCGATGACTTTGTTGGGCTTCTGGTGGTTTCTAGGACATTTTATGACGCTGATTTCAAATTTGGGATCCCTTTTACATAATTATATGTTCCACTGGGGTCATGCGCTTCCACAGGTCAGCCGAGGTCACTGACCTCAGATGACCTGACATGACCTTTTTTAGAATTTGACAGTTTTTAGGACATTTTGTGACGCTGATTACGAATTTGGCACCTATTAAGCATTATGATATGCTCATTCACGATTCTAGCTCGATAAAATTCAATTTAGCGCATTTTCAATTTGGATGACATTTGGGTGATTGACATGACTTCAGAGGTTACCTAATAACCCAAGACTTTAAAATCGGATATCAGCGGCTTCCTCTAGTCACAAGCAACACGCTCGTCTTTGAATCGAAGCTCTAGCACAATTAGGGGCGAAACGATAAGGGGGGTCGTACCCCCACCCCCCCTACCCGAACACGTAGTGATTTTGCCCTACCCGGGCGAGGGTTAATGACTTGCGTCCTTGTCACAATCAGCTCCATGAGGCTTGGATAGGTACATACCATAGGAATGTTGTTATAAACCCATGTAAAATGCTTAAAGGGAAATATTCACCTTTTTATCTATTTTTCTGCATTATCTTATGCAACATGTATGGTATTAAATTGATCGAGTCTCAATTTAAAAATGAAATCACAGCTTTTTTATTTGGAAAATTATTTTTGGGAGGAAATTTTTAAAAAACAAGTACATATACTTCTTTCGGAGTTCATGACCGGTGTTTTCCCTGCACTATTGGAGGCGCGCGACTATTGGAGACACTATTGGAGGCGCGCACTTCTTTCAATCTGTTCAACGGTGAATGACTTTCGTTGAATTACCTCTGAACAAATCACCGACACTAAATAGGTCACCGTTGGGTGCATAAGTGAACTTCCGATTGAATTGCCAGTGTTTCCATTGTTTGTTGATTTCGTTTCGAAAACATGATTCTTTTTAATGATAAGCTAAAGCATAGTGTTATATACAGCCAGAGACAAACTATACAAAGCTCCTAATGTTGAAAAAAATGAGCCAATTAAAAAAAATGAGGGTCGCAACCACTAACTAGGCCGTCGTTGGGTGCATAAGTTAACTGCTAATTTGGTTACCTTTATATTCAATGTTTGTTGATTGTGAAGGCTAGAATGGCATATAATCACAATAGACAGAGTGCAAGACACATTTTCCATACAATTTTGTCAAAAAAACATTACGAGAGAAGCCCGGAATTCGATGGGGACCGAAATTCATTACCATGCACTTGAAAGTACCGACCGTTACAAGCGTGGATCGCTTATCAACTTTAACTTGAAATATCTTTCGGTAGGAATGTTTATATGTAAAATGTGATAAATTTACAATATATTTTGGTCTCGTCTGTCGATTTCAAGTAATAAGTCCATTTGTGTAGGAAAAGGTGAATATTTCCCTTGGAATAATTGATCCAGTGTGTCGAATAACTAACTGGTTTAAAAACACAATCGGCTAATCAAGGCTTTTTAGCTGTGCATGCGAAACTAAATTGTTATAAAATGTACTTTCTGTTAATAAGCTATAAATCCTGGAGCGATGCGGTTGGGTTGCAACAGATAACACTTGCACTGCAAGTATGCTCCTCTCCTATTTGTGTTGATTGCTTCCTTTCTTAATAAACTGATTGTCTGTCGTATGGAGTGTTCCAGTCCGAAGTTAACCGGCACGTGTCTTTCACCCCCCAAAAATTAGGATTGGGATAAATTCGTTTGTGTTCATAGTCGGCAAAATCGACCGCTAGCTGACTTCGTTAGTTTGGCTGATCTCTGCGTCCGGCAAAAAGCTGGTATATGACGCACCAATTGGCATCAAAGATGTTGTCTTAGTATTATCATTGCAGGTTCAGAAATTAGTATTTGATAAATAAATATTATGCGCTACTTTTTGTTCTCACGGTGTATGTCACTAGCGATGAATTGGGGAGAGTTCCGCTAGGCACAGGTCAGGCTCGACCGGACAAAATCTCAATTCAGACTTGATGAAGTGACATTGAACCAGGCCGATCTGAGTCCATCCATTTCACAACCAGTCGCCATTACGAATGGTCCGTAATGTGCGGCCAAAGTGATGTTACCTGAATGTAGGCTGATCCAGACAGCATAACTGCGGTACAGCCTACCACCCCACACCGGATCACTGCGGTACAGCCTACCTCCCCACACCGGATCACTGCGGTACAGCCTACCACACACACCGGATCCCTGCGGTACAGTCTACCACCCACACCGGATCACTGCGGTACAGTCTACCTCGCACACCGGATCAATGCGGTACAGTCTACCTACCCTCGTCAGCTGCTGATATCTGCCAGTGAACAACAGTGTGGCTTTGTAAATTCATTTGCATGGGCTGAAGATCTTAGTCAAATACGATAATATCATATAGTTGTGTATGTGCTCGATTATACCACTTCAGTAAATGTTAACCGAGTCCAATGCGTATTTTCCTGAAGACTCGGTACATGACAATGTTCTCGGCACCCGCAGGACTTCCCTGATTTCATGTGCAGCATGCCAGTAGTCAATGCATACAGACGGGAACTGTTTACATCAGAGATGAAATTGCTGACAATTTCCCAGGAAACTGTCACGGTGGCAGGGGAGGCGGATTCGGGGGGCAGCAAGGGCAGCCGCCCCCGCTGGTAAAATCAAGCGGGGCAAAACTATCTTTTCGCCCACCCATCTTCCGTAGTCGAAAATAACATATCCTTTACCATATATGATACAAATGATGAGCATTGCATAAGTTTAAAAATAAAAGAAAAAATATACTTCATATGGCAGTAAAATATGGTAGCTGGTCATTGAGGCAAAAGTAACGCAACGCAAGTTTAAACAATATTAGTAATATAGTATATAATTATATAGCATGTTATACAATTATTATATGATGGAACAGTGTCAGAAATATGATACACTATTTACAGCTGAAGCTAATTGATCAAACATAATTTTCACTCCACGTCTATATGCGCCGCAGGGGCGGGTCCAGGGGGAGGGGGGGCAACGGCCAAGCCCCCCCCCCCCAAAGACTGTTCAAGGGAGGGGGCAAACTATGAAACTTGCTTCCCCCCAGGACGTGAAGTCTAATACTATAGTCTAATAATATATTTGCGTTTTTAGAACGGTACTAAGCAAATTTGGCCAAATTTGGGGATTTTTTCTCTCCAAATTTGGTGGCGCTGCGCGCCGCTCTTTTTCCGCTATTCTAAAACAAAAACATCAGGGGGGAAATTACAAATAACCCCCACTAGGGCGAGGGGTAATTTATAAGTTTAACAATTATCACGTTTACAGGTGTCCTTATTTCATTATGTTTATCCAGCACCATTTTGGTCAAGCAAGTCTACAATAGAACAATCGGTCCAAATCCATCATTTTTCCTGTAAGTCCTTCCCGTCCTTCCCGTTACAACGGCGGAGGCGGAGAGGGTGTTCAGTAAGGTGGATAAGACTATCCTTTCTCCGAGCGACAATGACCGAGCTCCGGATGACGGAGGCGCTGATCATGTGCGAAGCCCACCACGAGACCTATAGGTCTGACCTATACGGATGACATAATGAAGTCGTTGACTTCTTTGCGCGATCGGGGAGTCACCAGCTAGATTATTTCAGGCTGCCGCTGCCTGGCTGGCTGCCGCAGGTTTCTGCCAGACTGTATGGCAGTAATATGAGAAATTAAGCCTTCACCGTATCGGTTACTTCGTCTGCGTGTGTCGTATCTATGGACCCGCCGAGATGCGCAAATGCCCTCGAGGTCCGGGAGCAGGGACATATTTTTTGCAAGAACCTGGCGACAGAGGTTGATCATCCTATCCATATACGGTGCATAGATGGGTAGCTAAAGTTTCTTGAAATGCATATTGAATTTGACGCCATGATCGGGTCATCTGTATTATTGTTTTGAATGGCAGAAATGCGACTGGTTCGATCATGTTTGACGTCCTCGCCTTTAGCTCTTGTTTTGTATCGGAGCGCAACAGATAACAACGTCACACATTTATGCAGCGAAACGCGTATTCATTTTTCCGGTCGGACCATCCCCTCGGTTTACTATCCGAGATTCGGAGCTGGAAATTCTGAAGAAAACTGCCATTTATTTGATGCTCCAAGTTCTGTTTTAAATTTATATGGTAGCTTCTTTCCACTAACATTCTTCAAATCTAAGATACTCTTGTTTTTTTTGCAAGGGTCGTCGAACCCTGTAGCAAAAAGTATTTGGCCCCGAAGACGAACGGATGGATCCGTCCTTGCTCAAGGGCAAAGCCGGCTTGATTCAGCGCACATTTTCATGTTTCTTTCCCTTGCAGTCGGAAACGAAAACATAGGTACACCTTTTCCGATATCACAAAAGGTCGAAAAGCTATAAAAAACAACAACAATAGAAATCGTATGATTGCAAAATAAAGTGGCCCAAATCTGGGGAGATTTTCGAAATTGGGGGTACCTAGGTAAGATCCGCTCAAACTGGTTGCCCCCCCCCCTCCCAAACGGCCGGCTGGATCCGCCCTTGATGTACCGACCATATTAACAAGGAACGACTTGAACTTTGAAACATCAATATTTGGCTACTGAAAACGAGTCTTGTTTTCTGGTAGCTATTACATTGTAATTGTAACTTAATTTCCGGGCTCTGGCAACCCTGATAGATCGCCACTCTAAATCACGATAATCATCATCATCACCTTTAATTTGCCTTCAAATCCTTCAACCTATGTGTGTAAGCTATATGACTACGTTAACTGAATCAGGGACGTAGGCCATGGGGGCCATGCTCCCTCCCTCTTCCCCCTGAGCGATCCAGTTTACACTAGATAAAATGGGATTCCGTCAAGCTTTAACATTAAGTCTATGGGTAACATTACGTATATGGGTCATGGAAAGGATCGAGTTTGAAATATTTCCGACTGCACCCTCCCTCCCCCCCCCCCCGGCATGTGCAAAGGTATTGTGGCCCCTCCCTGAGCAAAATCCTGGCTACGTGCCTGAACTGAATTGATCGAAGTCTTGCCCCCTCCCCCCTCCCATGTCAAAATCAAATCCGCCGCCACTGCACGGTGGTTGCATACTAGCCTAATGGTTCTTGCTGTTCATTCAACAACGTTTAATCCCCTGAATCAGGTGTACGAGGAAGTGGTCATTTTAAGCATTCGATGACTATGCATGAGGAATGTAGCTACAATGTAAGGCATAGTTTCTACCACTCACCTCAACAACCCAAAACTGTAAGGTAATACCGGCAATAGACAAACTTCGGAACTCCGGAACTAGATAGGCACATAGGCAAACTGTCAGTGTTGTATACCCAATGTTACCCTGTTGCCTTGCGATATTGGTGTCGTTTTGTATACGACTTGGATCCCCAATCCAAGACGATCTTTACAAAATCCAGCAACGGATCTAGGATCCCAGCAGACCCCAGTACAAAGTGTAACGATGGACTTGGGGCCCAGTGTATCGCTGCTGAAATCAAGCAACATACATATACCAATCCCACGAAGCCAATGTTGTTAGCTCATTGCTGTTGATGTGTTTCAGTACTGAGCGAGTGGTCTGTGGTGGCCCGTGTTTCAGTACTGAGCGAGTGGTCTGTGGTGGCCCGTGTTTCAGTACTGAGCGAGTGGTCTGTGGTGGCCCGTGTTTCAGTACTGAGCGAGTGGTCTGTGGTGGCCCGTGTTTCAGTACTGAGCGAGTGGTCTGTGGTGGCCCGTGTTTCAGTACTGAGCGAGTGGTCTGTGGTGGCCCGTGTTTCAGTACTGAGCGAGTGGTCTGTGGTGGCCCGTGTTTCAGTATTGAGCGAGTGGTCTGTGGTGGTCCGTGTTTCAGTACTGAGCGAGTGGTCTGTGGTGGCCCGTGTTTCAGTACTAAGCGAGTGGTCTGTGGTGGCCCGTGTTTCAGTACTGAGCGAGTGGTCTGTGGTGGCCCGTGTTTCAGTACTGAGCGAGTGGTCTGTGGTGGCCCGTGTTTCAGTACTGAGCGAGTGGTCTGTGGTGGCCCGGACACAGCACTGGCCACGGTTTCTGCAGCCACTGAGCAACATTACCGTCCCCGAAGGACGCGAGGCCACCTTCACCTGCCACATCGCCGACCTCGGCCATCACAAGGTACTGTCACATCGCCGACTTCGGCCATCACAAGGTACTGTCACATCACCGACCTCGGTCCTCACAAGGTACTGTCACACCGCCGACCTCGGTCCTCACATGGTACTGTCACACCATCGACTTCGGCCATCACAAGGTACTGTCACATCACCGACCTCGGTCCTCACAAGGTATTGTCACACCACAGACCTCGGTCCTCACAAGGTACTGTCACATCGCCGACTTCGGCCATCACAAGGTACTGTCACATCACCGACCTCGGTCCTCACATGGTACTGTCACACCACCGACCTCGGTCCTCACATGGTACTGTCACACCATCGACCTCGGTCCTCACAAGGTACTGTCACACCACCGACCTCGGTCCTCACATGGTACTGTCACACCACCGACCTCGGTCCTCACATGGTACTGTCACACCATTGACCTCGGTCCTCACAAGGTACTGTCACACCACCGACCTCGGTCCTTACAAGGTTCTGTTACACCACCGACCTCGGTCCTCACAAGGTACTGTCACACCGCCGACCTCAGTCCTCACATGGTACTGTCACACCACCCACCTCGGTCCTCACAAGGTACTGTCACACCACCGAACTCGGTCCTCACAAGGTTCTGTTACACCGCCGACCTCGGTCCTCACAAGGTACTGTCACACCGCCCACCTCGGTCCTCACATGGTACTGTCACACCGCCGACCTCGGTCCTCACATGGTACTGTCACACCATCGACCTCGGTCCTCACAAGGTTCTGTTACACCGCCGACCTCGGTCTTCACAAGGTACTGTCACACCGCCCACCTCGGTCTTCACAAGGTACTGTCATATCACCGACCTCGGTCCACACAAGGTACTGTCATACCGCCGACCTCGGTCCTCACAAGGTACTGTCATACCGCCGACCTCGGTCCACACAAGGTACTGTTACACCGCCGACCTCGGTCCTCACAAGGTACTGTCACACCGCCGACCTCGGTCCACGTAAGGTACTGTTACACCGCCGACCTCAGTCCTCACAAGACACTGTTACACCGCCGATCTCAGTCTTCACAAGGTTCTGTTACACCGCCGATTTCGGTCCTCACAAAGTACTGTTGTGGGCGCTGGAGGGGAAAACCAAGTCGACTCACGCCCACAATGTATTGGGCAAATAATCAATGGAGACAAATGAAACGGCGAGTGAACAACTAAATAATGAAATACGAGAGGAAACAACGAAATGATACCGAATGACTCTCAGGTGGCAACGCGCGCAGTCAGACGGCTATCACAGTGAACGACTCGGGCGGCCAACATGGCGCCGAGAAGTACGAGTAAACGATCAGGCGATCGGGTACTACATAATAATGAGCCTGAAGGGACACCGGGGCTTAGGCAGTTAACAACTATCTAATATATTAATGTGAGATGAGACTATGACGTATGATAACAGATTACAAACCTAGCAATTACTTAACTCACGACAGCAACGTATGCTTCACGACGAGAACCGAAAAGTAAGAGAAAGTTACGCGAGTGACCGAGTATTACAACAGTTTCGGTTTACAGATATGCATAAAAGTCGCGAGTGCCTCTACAAATTGCGGACAGATTAAGTTAAATAAGTTATACGAGAAATACAAAGACGGAAAACAAACCGCAGATGAATCACATCAACAATAAACATAAAATGTTATCTAATTCTTTACGTTACATAATTATCTAGATTTACTCTGGTAGAACTGACTGAGCGTTAACAAGTCAAGCCGCGGAAATACGGAACGCTAAAGAGCTGCAATACAGTGATATGACGCACCACATGACTTCCCATCCCAGAGCGGAGCGAACATGATGAAGAGGAAAACAAATATGACCACAAAACAACTCAGTAATACACGAAATCAGGCAGACGGCGGAACCGGACGGTCCGTGCACGGCGTGACCGCGCTATCGGTGACCGCGTTATCCCCAGCACGGCAACACTCCACGGACCATCACTCCCACTGGGGTCAGCGTCCATTGTCCGATCAGAGTCCATCACACGCTCACTGTTCACTGTCCGCTCATCGTTCACTGTCGCATCACCGTCCACTGGCACTGTCCGATCACTGTCAGTCTGCTGCGGTCCACCACGGGAGGCGGACCACCGCGAAGCGGCAGCGGCGGAGGCGGGCCGCCGCGAGAGGGCAGCAGCGGGCCGCTGCTAGAGGGCGGCAGCGGCGGCGGTGGCGTAGACGGGCCGCCGTGGGAGAGCGGCAGCGGGGGCGGCGGGCCGCGAGACTGCGGCAGCGGACCGCTAGAGGGCGGCCGCCGGTCGACGGCCCCGGCGCCGCGGGCACTCCAGCGTCCGGAGACCCACGCGACTCCGGTGGGGGCGTCCGGCACGTCTGCTCCTCCTCGGGTCGCGACACCGAGGTCGCAAGAGGCAGCGCTCCCCCAGACACCTGGTGAGAGGGAGGCACGGGTACATACACAGGTTTTGAGGCGGTCAACACTGACAGTATCGTGGATACCCGAAGGGAGCTCCAGAACGAAAACCTTCGGGGTCCGACGAACAACCTTCAGGGGCCCACGGTAAGGGGCCTCGAGTGAGTGGCGCGCGCGATCCACGCGCACCCACACATGAGTACAAGACGACAGGTCAGCTGGAACGTAAGTTGGTGGCACACTAGCATGATGATGGCCGTGCGATAATGAAACGAAATCGATCTCGGACATGTGCTTTGCCAGCTCGCGGATGAACTTCTTGCCCACAGGGACACTCGTCTGTGAAACTGAACATCCCGGGAACAGCAACTGCGTCCCCGTTACGGCTGTGAAAGAAGAAAAACCAGACTCATTCGGCATGGCCCGTATCCAAAGCAGCACCACAGGCAGTGCGCGCAGCCACTCCTGTTTGCGAGAACGGATGGCTGCTTTAGGAGTACGATGCTGCCTCTCAATCATGCCATTATAAGTAGGGTGATAGGCTGTTGTACGTAAACGATGTAACCCAATCATCTCTGACAAATGTTCCAACAATTCCGCCTCGAACTGTGCACCTCTGTCTGTGACCACATACAGGGGCACTCCAAATATCGAGACCCACGTCTCCAAAAACGCTGAAGCAATGCTCTCTGCAGTAATACTAACTAAGGGCGTGGCCTCCACCCAGCGGGTGGCACGATTGATACAAGTCAACACATAACGATATGGAGAGGTGAAAGGTTGGCCATGAGGCACAAACGGAGGGAGGGGTCCCACGTTGTCGATGTGCACCGTCTCGAACAGCGCGGACGGCACGTCCAAAGATCCCAGGGCGGACCTCGTGTGGCAGTGAACTTTTGCCTTCTGGCAATAGAGACATTCACGTACCCATCGCTGGATATCCCTGCACATAGAAGGCCAATAGTAGCTGGAAGTCAACAAACGAGCTGTGGCTTTACGACCGGGTGGGACAGGTTGTAAAACCTGCCGAAGACAAAATGGCGGCACGCTTCAGGAACGAACGGCCGCGGCTGAGAGTTGGTCATGTCACAGAGGACCGATATGCCATCTGCAAGGGACACAGGCTCGAGAAAGTCTCGCAGACGGGAGGTCTCCTCATCCTGACCATGATGATTAGCGATGAAACGAAGGTCACATGAGTCGAGAGATACAGCATAGGCACCACAGGCACCACAGGCACCACAGGCAGACTGAGACAATCTGCGACAATGTTATCCCGGCCACGGATGAACCTCACATCCATGACGTACTCCGTGATCCCTGACTAATGACGCTGCTGGCGACCAGACTTCGCCACGTACAGACTGCGGAAAGTGCTCACGAGGGGTTTGTGGTCGGTAAGGAGTGTGACTCGCCGACCGTCGATGGCGTCACAGGAGTGCAAACTGGCCAGATACGCTGCGAGGAGTTCCCTGTCGTAGGCCGCGTAGCGCTGCTGGGGCTGACTCAGCTTCCGGGAGAAAAACCCAACAGGAACCGACTCTCCGTCGACGATCTGATGGAGGACGGCTCCGACTGCGACCTGCGAGGAATCAGTCACCAACTCATACACATGGCACTGGGGTAGTGAATGTGGCAGAGGATACGCTCCGGCCAATGTCACCTTGCTGTCGCTGAAGGCGCGAAACTGCTGCTCGTTCCATGGCAGCTCCTTACTCTTCGGGTGCAAACGGATCAGCTCAGTGAGGGGGTACACGATGTCTGCAATCGGGGAATCATGCGACGGTGGACACCAATGAGTCCGAGATATCTGCGCAGAGCCGCTGAGTCAGGGGATCTGGGCAGGTCGAGGATCTCGACTACTCTGGCCTGGGGAGGGCTGAGCCCGCTCTCGGACACCTGGTGCCCGAGGAACACGAGAGTGCGCTGCAGGAACTCACACTTGTTGAGGGAGATCCGGAGTTTGTGCTCCGCCAACTTGCCGAACACCAGACGCAGATCAGCGACACGTGCGTCTCGCTCGCGGAAAACACCAGAATGTCGTCAAGGTACACGAACACGCACGGAATATCTCGTAAAATCCCATCTATCACACGCTGGAAGGCAGCGCCAGAGTTGCGCAGTAGGGCATGAACACGTGCTCGAACAGTCCGAAGGGCGTGGTGACGGCATTTTTCTCAACATCAGCGGGGTTCATCGGGATTTGGTGGTACGCTCGTGCAGTAGGTCCACCTTGCTGAAACACGTCATGCCATGCAGCTTGGTGGAAAGACTCTGGATGTGGGGCAATCGATAACGATCTGGTTTGGTTACGGCGTTTAGGGCGCGATAGTCACCAGTCAGTCTCCACTCACCGGGGTTACGCTTGGGAACCATGTGAATTGAGGATGCCCACGGGGACCTGGAAGGGCGAATTACTCCAGGCCTCAACAATACTTCAAACGACTGCTTGGCGGCCTGAAGTTTGTCAGGTGGCAGCCGCCGCGGACTATCGAAAGTCGGCGGGCTGCTGCCAGTGTCGATGCTGTTGGTGGAAGTGATGGGAGAGTCACTGAACATGTTACCCAGCTGGCAAGGTTCCAAAACGGAAGGGTGCTCTTGCAGGATAGGTTGTACAGGCTTGGGAAGAGCAGAGAGGTCGTTGACCACCAGGTTAACAGCAGATTCAGACACCCCAGGCGCTCCAGGAACGGAGAGGGACGTAGCGGCATCTCGGAGGACCTGTGCACCACAGTCAACGATCAGTGAATGGTGTGACAGAAAGCCATTACCCAACAGTAGCTCGGTCACCTCAGCAACAACAAACGTCCAGGTGAACTGGCGAATCAGAGCAGGGAGAACAACTTAAAGAGTGACCTCACCGATCACACGAAGCTGCTGACCATTGTCAGTAGTGATGGAGACCGATGTGGGCTGAATCAGGGTGCCGTTCACACACTCCTGAGGGATCAGAGACACACCAGCGCAAGTGTCGACAAAAAGGTCAGTGGCCGTGAGCCAGCCTGGGCTGCAACCCGGAAGAGTGGCAGGCCAAGGGCTGCATAGTTAACAGCCTGCCCCTCTAGTTTTCCGGAGTCCGGAGTGGTACACGTGCAGGCGAGGCTGGGCGCTCAGTGGCCATCCACTCTGAGGTTAGCAGACTTGGATGGCCACTGACACCACGGTTTGCACGAACGAGCCTGCGCACCAAAGAACAAGTGGGCACGACACACTTTGGGTCTTGTCCTTCATGAAACGGTTTCAGTCCCAGGAAAGCACCTGACATGCCAGCTTCACGAACCTGATTGGGATACCTGTAGGGACCAGACTGTTGCAGCCTCGGCTGTGGAGAAGCAAAGTGACACGGCATGGACTGGGACTGCTGGTAGGGAAACTGATGTAGACTCACACCAGAGCTGCACTGGGGGGTCACGATCATGGATTGCCACGTTTACAGCTGCATGGGCCCCCTTTACAAGAGGAACCAACTCATCAGCCAGCTTACCCAACTGAGAAAGCGTGAGATCACGCTGCGAGGCCAACGCTGGAGCGATCCCTGCCGGGAGGGACTGGATGAGCTTGTGGCGAATTATGTCATCACCAACACCAACCTTGTCAGCCACCTCACGGAGCTCGCAGAGGAACGGCGATGGGCGTCCTGTCAACCGAGTCTTACTGATCAGACGCTCAAAGAGTTCAGGTTTGGTCTTCTCATACATGTCAGTCACAGCCTGCTGCAGTTCCTGGAAGTTCCTGCTAGCCAGGGTGACCTGAGGGATGTGAGCAATGGTATCAGGCGGGAGAGCTGACAACACACGATATAACTTTGTCTCGTCGGAAGTGATTCTGGCAATATGAAATGGTGCGTCCATAACTGCAAACCAGCTCTGAACAGCAGATTCCATGAAGGCGGTGGTTTGATGCTGGCATGATGGACACTTTCAACATCAGGGGCCATCACAGCAGCGCGGGGTTCATCAGGCATGGTCGCCGTGTACAGAGGTGAAGTCAGGTGACTAACTCATTCACTCAGCTGAGCGGAACAGGGCAGGGAGTGCGCTGAGTGCCTGTAGCATAACACAGGCATGGGCGAGCACAGTTCCCGATCGCGAGGATCAGTACGAAAAAACGAATATAGCATGAAACATATAAGAAGGTTGCGTGTGCAAATCACGTCGGGGTCACCAAATTGTGGATGCTGGAGGGGAAAACCAAATAGACTCACGCCCACAATTTGTTTGGGTAAACAATCACTGAAGACAAACGAAACGGCGGGTGAACAACTAAAAAATGAAATACGAGAGAAAACAACGAAATGATACCGAATGACTCTCAGGTGGCAACGCGCGCAGTCAGACGGCTATCACAGTGAACGACTCGGGCCAACATGGCGCCGAGAAGTACGAGTAAACGATCAGGCGATCGGGTACTACATAATAATGAGCCTGAAGGGACACCGGGGCTTAGGCAGTTAAGAACTATCTAATATAATAATGTGAGATGAGACTATGACGTATGATAACAGATTATAAACCTAGTAATTACTTAACTCACGACAGCAACGTATGCTTCGCGACGAGAACCAAAAAGGAAGAGAAAGTTACGCGAGTGACCGAGTATTACAACAGTTTCGGTTTACAGATATGCATAAAAGTCTCGAGTGCCTCTACAGATTGCGGACAGATTAAGTTAAATAAGTTATACGAGAAATACAAAGACGGAAAACAAACCGCAGATGAATCACATTAACAATAAACATAAAAAGTTACCTAATTCTTTACGTTACATAATTATATATATTTACTCTGGTAGAACTGACTGAGTGTTAACAAATCAAGTCGCGGAAATACGGAACGCTGAAGAGCTGCAATAAAGTGTTATGACGCACCACACTGTAACACCGCCGACCTCGGTCCTCACAAGGTACTGTCATACCGCCGACCTCGGTTCTCACTTGGTACTGTCACACCGCCGACCTCGGTCTTCACAAGGTACTGTCACACTACCGACCTCGGTCCTCACATGGTACTGTCATACCGCCGACCTCGGTTCTCACTTGGTACTGTCACACCGCCGACCTCGGTCTTCACAAGGTACTGTCACACCGCCGACCTCGGTCCTCACAAGGTACTGTCATACCGCCGACCTCGGTTCTCACTTGGTACTGTCACACCGCCGACCTCGGTCCTCACAAGGTACTGTCATACCGCCGACTTCGGTCCTCACAAGGTACTGTCATACCGCCGACCTCGGTTCTCACTTGGTACTGTCACACCGCCGACCTCGGTCTTCACAAGGTACTGTCACACCGCCGACCTCGGTCCTCACAAGGTACTGTCACACTACCGACCTCGGTCCTCACATGGTACTGTCACACCACCGACCTCGGTCCTCACAAGGTACTGTCATACCGCCGACCTCGGTTCTCACTTGGTACTGTCACACCGCCGACCTCGGTCTTCACAAGGTACTGTCACACCGCCGACCTCGGTCCTCACAAGGTACTGTCACACTAGCGACCTCGGTCCTCACATGGTACTGTCACACCACCGACCTCGGTCCTCACAAGGTTCTGTCACACCGCCGACCTCGGTCCTCACAAGGTACCGTCACAGCACCGACCTCGGTCGTCACATGGTACTGTCACACCACCGACCTCGGTCCTCACAAGGTACTGTCACACCGCCGACCTCGGTCCTCACAAGGTGCTGTCACACCACCGACCTCGGTCCTCACAAGATACTGTCATACCGCCGACCTCGGTCCTGCTGCTCCGGACGGTGGCGACCGGGTACGCGCGGGGCCCCATCGAGCACACGGCGGCGGCATGGCTTCCGGCGACGCCGCCCTCCCACGTGGAAGTCCTGGAGCGAGAGATGAGGGTGGCTGCCAGTCATCACGGGCTGGCCGCGCTCCACTCCGACTGACGCGCTGATGGCGGAGGCCGGCATCACTCCGGTCATCACGGGCTGGCCGCGCTCCACTCCGACTGACGCGCTGATGGCGGAGGCCGGCATCACTCCGGTCATCACGGGCTGGCCGCGCTCCACTCCGACTGACGCGCTGATGGCGGAGGCCGGCATCACTCCGGTCATCACGGGCTGGCCGCGCTCCACTCCGACTGACACACTGATGGCGGAGGCCGGCATCACCCCGGTCACTGTCCGTAGACAGACTCTGGCGGCACGCCTGCTCACGAAAGCGACCGCCCTCCCCCAGGACGACCCGCTCCACCGGGGGGGGGGGGGGGGGGGTGGCAGAGGTCACTCCCGAGCGTCTCAGAGGGGTGATGGGATGGAGACGGCTCGGCCGAGAGGTGTGGGATGCGGCTGGCGTCACCCCTCCTCCTCTCCCTCCTCCCCCTCCTCCTCCCCCTCTCCCTCCCCCTCCCCCGGTGGAGCCGATCCTGCCGAGACGGGCACCACCCTGGGAGGGAGGTGACTGAGTCACCATCAGCATGGATGTCGGACCGCTGTCGTTCGGAGCATCACCCCAACAGAAAAGACAGGCCGCCATACTCCATCTCGGCGGCCTTCCCCAATGTGCCACCTGGGTGTTGTCCGATGGGTCCGCGGATAGAGGAATCCACAGCGGAGGAGCTGGAGTGCACATCGAGGACCCGGACGGCGAGCAGCGGGTGCTGCGGGTTCCGGCCGGCAGCCTCTGCTCCAGTTTCCGGGCGGAGATGATGGCGCTACAAGCAGCGCTCTCCCTTCTTTCGGAACACCCCAGCCACACGGAGGACACCATAGTGGTGTGCACGGACTCGCAGTCGGCGCTGGCGGTGGACCGTCAACACAGTCGGCGCCGCTGGGCTGCCAGATATGGGAGGCCCTGTCGGCGCTGACTGCGGGTGGCAGACGAGTCCACCTCCAGTGGTTCCCCTCCCACTGTGAGCTACCTGGCAACGATCGCGGGGATGATCTGGTCAAAGAGGCCACGGCCCTCCCCCAGGAG
Source organism: Chirona hameri (assembly GCA_036785665.1). Classification (NCBI taxonomy): domain Eukaryota; kingdom Metazoa; phylum Arthropoda; class Thecostraca; order Balanomorpha; family Balanidae; genus Chirona; species Chirona hameri. The sequence continues at coordinate 29,058 of JAXIVJ010009170.1, forward strand.
AACGTGCCGGTCGACGTCAGGATGGTGTACCGCGCGGCGGCAAGAACAACCCGCGCCCACTGGGTCCAAGAGTGGCCACGCGGTTGGTACAGGAGACTGATGGGTGACAAGTTGCCGCTGCCCGTGGCAAGGGTGGACCGAAACGTGGCTGTGGACGTCTACCAGCTGCGCGCGGGGCACTGGTCGGGCTCCCATCAGTACCTGCACCGCATCGGCCGGGGCCCGGCGAGACGCTGCGATGGGTGTGAGGACCTGGGCTGCGAGGGGCTCTTTCCTCCACCTGCAGAGAAGCGGCCGACACGCCGCAGCATGTCCTGCTGGACTGCCCGGCCCTGATGGGCACGAGGCTGATGTCCACTGGGACAATCTTCCCCAACCTGGAGGAGGTGCGGAGCAGCGAGGTGGTGGCGGCCCTGGGGGGGGGGGGGGGGGCGCTGCCAGGTCCATCCTGAGCCAACAGGCTACGACCGATCACCGGTCTGGAGGAACCTAACAACAACAAGAGCAACCTCGGTCATCACAAGGTACTGTCATGCCGCCGACCTCGGTCCTCACAAGGTACTGTCACACCACCGACCTCGGTCCTTTCAAGGTACTGTCACACCGCCGACCTCGGTCATCACAAGGTACTGCCACACCGTCGACCTCGGTCATCACAAGGTACTGTCACACCGCCAACCTCGGTCCTCACAAGGTACTGTCACACCGCCGACCTCGGTCCTCACAAGACACTGTCATAACTCATAGCTATCTTCACGCGTGCCATATCTATGGTATGGTCGCTCAGACACAGTCCCCAAGCAAACGGCATTGGTCACGCTCAGCCCTGTACTTGAAGACATTAAGCCTCATCCGTCTGGCGACTGCCTATGTCTAGTTGGATATCCAGACTCCAGGGAAAGATATCTTACAAAAATGGTATAACAATAAACAAGATTGTTGCACTTCTAAGCTTTCGTAGTTAAATACACATTGGACGTAGTCATAGGTATATTCACGAGTGTTCCAGAGCCACCTGTTTGCCTTCCCTATCTCACAGAGCTGGTATCCAGAGTACAGGCCGCGCGTGGCATAGCTATGTGGGATTGGCGGCTCGTTGCCACTCCCTACCACATGACTAGCGGCTAGCGCCCGTCTCCGTAGTAGAAAACGGAGGCGCAGTGTGGCGCAGTGTGACGTGGCGGAGGCCGGTGCACGTGCCACCACCTACTGGTGACAATACCGTCGGGGCGGCGACAGCGTCAGCGCGGCGCTCACACATGCAGCAGACCGGCCGACATTATTGGGTTAGCGGCCGGCAGGACACGGAGCAGACACCGTGTAATATTCGGTGACACGCCGCGAGTGCGTGTTGTGTCACGCACGACACACCCACTGACAGCGGGTACCAGTACACACAGTCAACATGGCGGGAAGAGCGGCTCGCTCCTGATCGTCCGACTCCCGGGAACGATCCTAGCAAAGGAATGTCCTCTTCTGAGAAATGGTTCAAAGTTTCTCTGTTCACTACGGTATTGCAATGTCTTGCATCTTGATGTTAACGAAATGATATACTGTTCAGCATTAGTTCGACTTAAAACTCAAAGGTAAGTAGCATCAGCCATTTCCGCATCGCCAGCGGCCTTGCCCTCGGAGTAGCATCTGGCGGTGGCGGTAAATGGGAGTTAACGCAGCCGCATCAGCCTCTATCAGCAGACTCAGCACTACGCTAGACGTCGCGCGACGCGGCAACAAAGCCGGCGCACAGTTGACGATCCGTGACGCAGTCAGGCCGCACAGAGCCGCGCCGTCAGCGTTAAAGTTTCGAGCGGCCGCCCTCAGAGATTGGAGCGGGCCGGGGGACGTTTGGTGGGGCCAACTGGACCTGACAGCCCCCCCTCCACCCCGCTGACAGATGCAGGGGAGGGGCAAGGTCAGTGATGACTGGTGAGAGGACACGGTGTGAGACGCACTGTGTTCACTGCTCGTCATCAATGAAACACTCCGCGCTGTTAGTGGTGATGTATCGTCATCATTTTGGAATTGTTCCGTGTGTTAGGTAGCGGCAAACTAAGCTGGATAAGAAATAGGTATGTCATGTGTGATGCCCGGTATGTCATGTGTGATGCCCGGTATGTCATGTGTGATGCCCGGTATGTCATGTGTGATGCCCGGTATGTCATGTGTGATGCCCGGTATGTCATGTGTGATGCCCGGTATGTCATGTGTGATGCCCGGTATGTCATGTGTGATGCCCGGTATGTCATGTGTGATGCCCGGTATGTCATGTGTGATGCCCGGTATGTCATGTGTGATGCCCGGTATGTCATGTGTGATGCCCGGTATGTCATGTGTGATGCCCGGTATGTCATGTGTGATGCCCGGTATGTCATGTGTGATGCCCGGTATGTCATGTGTGATGCCCGGTATGTCATGTGTGATGCCCGGTATGTCATGTGTGATGCCCGGTACCGGCAAATGTTTACTCCGCTAATGTGCAAATGGAACTCCATTTAATCTTATTGCAAAGCTTTAACAAAATGCACGCATGACATTGCAGCCAATTGAAAAAGGATGAATAGGACTTACCATTGGATTTAATCAGAAGTAAGACTTAGAAAGAGGAGACAAACGAAAATGTGAGTGGCATCAAGTTCTGTCATCTCCTCTCTTGCTGATTTGTCACCAATGGGGCGATCCGCTGCCGACGCTCGCTGCAAAGACCCGGCTATAGACCGGGTTAATGGAGTGTGTCAACTGTCAGTGGACGCCTGTCCGTCCCTCCCCCCCCCCCCCCCTGTAAGAACTATGATGCTGCTGCAGTGCTGCACCGCACAGCCGACCTTCCTTCCAGCGAGATGTCGGGGGAGAGAGAGAGAACAAACAACACAGGGCCGTGCCGCTGACGTATGGTGGCAGCGAGAATGGACCAGTCGGCAATTATGTCGCAACGAGCTTTTCACGCGTGGCCTAATCGGAATGGAGAACAAATACTGCAGCAACTCGGAGCAGTGGGAGGATCTGACCGGCAGCTTGGCTGAAGGGAAGCACACCAGAAGCATGCAAATGGTCAAAACACAACTTGTGCTACTTCACATACTTCTCGTATATTACTATTAGACAATCGTCTGTCTGTCTGTCTGTCTGTCTGTCTTTCCGCCACGAATTGAACAAATTAAAGCGTCAATTCTACATTGCAGTACCACATTGATATAAGCACGTGATGCACGTGATTTTAAGGGTTTCAAACGAGTTTACGGATACTACCGAGTGGTATATAATTCGTACATTTCCGACGCATTTGATACCATAGTTTTAGACAGTTTTAGGTTGTGCAGCTTTGGGCGAAGGTTTGTGCTGTAACTAACATAGAAGGAGATGAGTTATCCATGACAAATATGGAGACAATGATGACAGTTATTCAATTTATTCACACAAAGCTTTTGGTAACAAGTACCATGATC